>JANHFL010003660.1:216915-238255 GCA_032468155.1 Oxyrhabdium leporinum | reverse complement strand
TGGTGGGCGGGGGGGGGGAGAGGGCAGGTCCCCTCCCTTTCCTTCCTTCCTTCCAGTCAAAAAAATTTGCTTTCCTTCCTTCCTTCCTTCCCTCTCCTAGTCAAAAAAGTTCCATCCTTCCCTCCAGTCAAAAAAGTTGCATTCTTCTGTCTTCTTTCCTTTCCTTCCCTTCCCTCTCCTACTCAAAAAAAGTTGCTCCCTCCCCACCCTCACCCTCCCCATCTTCTTCAGCTCCTGCCTAGGGAGGTGGGGCCGCCCCCTCCAGGCCCCCTTTCTCGCCTGGTTGGCGCACCCTCCGTCCTCGACTTTAATCTCCTTTACGGGGAGTGTAGCCTTGGCTCGCTGATTGCCTGGCCTAGAAGACCCCTGGAGTCCTCCCCGCCTTCCTTTTTCCTGGCTGCTTTTAATTGAAAGTAAAACTTCTTATGTTAAAAAAAAAAATCAATCCTCTCTTTCCACCCCGCCCGTACTTTTTTTCCAGTTTAGCTCGGGCATGAAGGATTGTTAACGACAGAAATGGTAAAAATCTGCGCTGGATTTTGGTACCCACAGTCGTTACTTTGTTGTGTGTGTCCCGTCCCCCCCGGCCCCCACTTTAAAAATGTTATTGGGTATCGCATTATCTTGGCTGTTTGAGGAAAAGAAGGCATAACAACAGAGTTGTTGGATTTCAGCCCTCTTGATTACTTAGCAAGTATATTGGCTGGGCATGATGGAGTTGCAGTCCAGTGCATCCAGAAAACACCAGTTAGGGAAAAGCTGATCTAATAGCTAAGCAATGGACGGGAAATGATTAGAGCAATTGTTTAACATGCATCTCCTAACTTAGGAATATAAGAAGAGCTCTTTCTAGATCAAACAAAAAAAAATCTGACAGAGACCACTTAATTGCCTGTAGGCAGGACACAAATGTGCAACAGTATGTTCTTGTTTAGATTTTGCAGCAGTTTTCTGATAAACATTTTCAGAGTTGTGGCAGCATCCCCTGTTTCTTGCAGAGTATTCAACTGAGACAAACTGTTGTGGAAATTTTACAAGTTTTGTAAACCAGCTGAATATATAACAACAAATAATCTTTCAAATTTAGATTCAACTCAATTCAAATGACATGGTTTTGTAAGCCGCCCAGAATAGGTACAGAGATGGGTGGCATACAAATTTAATAAATTTATTCCTAGCTGATGATATCTTAGTGCTCAGAACAGCATTGATTTAGGAAGCTTGATTTTTACCAACTGTAAGATTTAACTTTATTACATTATTACATCGATTGCATTAATAATCTGAATAACTTCAGATTCATCAAGTGTCCTAAAAGTTTATGATTAAAAAACTTTGTATCATGGTTAAACAAACTGTTTAAACTGAAACATATGATTAGGCCAAGATATGAAATGAAAGGGGGTCTATTTGCTCTAGAGATGGGTGCAAAGATGGTCAAAATGTATTGTTGTGAAACAGTGGAAAAATGGAGAAGGCTCTGCAAAGATAGGTAGGTGTGTGTTTGGTAGGACATGTTATGTGGTGAGCTGGTACGGGAGGGAGAAGAGAGGGGGAAATTCACACCAGCCTTGCTCTATTTGCCCCACAAAATTCCTTTAAGTGTTGTTTTGACCAAAATATGGAAAAATAAAAATATTCTAGCTTTTGCTTCTGCTAAATTGTGTTCAAAGCAGAAAGGTTCAGCAGAATTTTGAGAATATGATAGCTTTTATTTTATGCTCAAAACAAAATACACTTTCAGTTTTCTGCATACCTTTTAAAATGTTTATAGTGTTTAAAATACAGGTAATCCTTGACTTAAGACCACAATTGAGTTGTTAAGCGAGACATTTGTTAAGTGGGTTTTGCCCCATTTTATTACCTTTCTTGTCACAGTCACAAATTTTGTCACAAATTTTTAAGTGAATCGCTGCAATTGTATAGTTAGTAACCCGGTTGTTAAGTGAATCTGGCTTCCCCATTGGCTTCGCTTGTCAAAGTCATAAAAGGTGATCCCATGACCTCGGGACTCGGAAGCCATCATACATATGAGCCAGTTACCAGTATCTGCATTCTGATCACATGACCATGGTGATGCTGCAAAGGTTGTAACTGTGAAAAATGATCATAAGTCATTTTTCCCCGATGCCGCTGTAACTTTGAAGAGTCACTAAATAAATTGTTGTAAGTTGAGAACTACTTTTATACTCATGAAATGTTTGGCCATGGTTAATAATACCCTGTAATAGGCAAATGATAAAAAGACAAAGATTAGGCTGAAAACTGAAATATACCCTAGGGTGTGAAGAAACGATTATGATGCTCTCTAACTTTTCAACCTACTCTAAACAAATGTTAGACGTTGTTGAACTGCTTATAGTATATACCATAGTACTTGTTTTATGATAGATACTGGCTTTTTTAAAGGCAAATTTTAAAAAATGGTTTTTTTTCTCCATCCCAACACCATGCCACATGGAACAATTAAAAGTATTTCATGTGAAAATTAAGCAGTTTTGCTGATAACAAATGTAGTTGTTGAATTAGATTGTATTTTACACATATTATCTCAGAATATAAAAATGAATGGAAAATCAGAGAATAAACAAAAGTTCCATGCATATGGTCACTGGGATTCCTAAACATTTTGAGGAGCTAAGGAATGATTTTGCACCCATTGAACAATAGAATTAATAGTAATTCTGTAATGTTTGTTTAATTTACTAGGTTTTAGAAAAAATAATTTGCTTTTAGAAATTATCATAAGAATAATAAAATCTAATTTTTCCAAGTGGTAAAAAGTACAGAAATGGTTACTGCTATTCTTGCTAACTGAGAAAAAGAAGCTTTTGTGTCTTAATGTGGCCGCTTCTTAATGCATATTCAATAGCTGTACATATGGGGGAGGTTTGATGCTGCTTTTCACTTTCAAAGTACAACATAGTACCAGTAGCTTTAAAGGGGCAATAATCCCTGTTGGCTAGAAATTCTGCAAGCAGAAATCCCAATATGAGCTACTTTGATAATAGTGGTTAAAGCACCAGACTAGAAACCAGGAGACTGTGAGTTCTAGACTTGCCTTAAGCTCAAAGCCAAGTGGATGACCTTGGGCCAGTCATTCTTTCTTATCCTTAGGAAGAAGGCAATGGCAAACCAGTTCTGAAAATTGCCAAGAAAACTTCAGGGATTAGTCCAATAAGTAGTCAGGAGTTAATACTGACACGTGAAGGCACACACAAAAAAAGTCTCAGTATATCTGAATGGTATATCTGGAAAGAGTTGTTATTTATTAAAATTTTCTTAGAAAATGGTAAGATACTTTGGCAATCGTATTCACTTGGATAGTAAATTAATGTTAGATTGAAATTAGATTGAAATAGCCCCTGTTCCCAGTTCCTGATGTTCCAGTGTGATATTTCTCTGTGCCTTGCATGCCCCTGCGCTTATCAGCACTTTCTCTATTCCTCAGCCACCACAACTTCAGCATACCATAATCCCACTAGCCTTCTGATCTTCCCAAAACCTTATGTTGCTGCTTCCCCTATATCCACTTAATCTCCATTGCTGTCCTTGGCTTTTCTCACTTTTATTCACCCTTCCCCAAAAAACTTCTTTCTGAAGCAACTGTGTTTTTTTGGCCTATATTTGAAATGAAATTTTATTCTCTGTCTAAACCAAGCATAAATTTGATTTTAGACTTAAACCAGTTGAATCCAACATTTCTGTATATGGAATAGTCCGTGCATAAACTGTTTTGCACATCTGTATAGACTAGCTTGCATGTCTCATTTCATGTTTCTAGGTTCTAATATGCACGATGGAAATGCTTCTTGCTCTTTATATAGGCAACAAGAAAAGTCTTGAACATTTTGTGACTCACATTAGTAAATTACATAGATTCGGAGAATCTAAGGGAGTTAGACTTAGTTAAGGGAGAAAAATTTAATTGCAATCTGAAATTTAACTTATGCAAGTTATTTTATATTGGAAACCAGATGGAGATGAACTGTAGATTAACTCCCTATTCCAGTCTTTGGTCATAAAACTAGTGTGAGGAGCAGCCATAAGATGGAATTGTTCATATAACAGTGTCTCCATTGCTCCAGTTTGTTTGAATTCCCCATGTGTATATTTTATTCAACAACAACAAAGTTAGTGGATTTTTTCCTAAGTAGCTTCATCCCCATTTAATCTATGTGATAACATTTTGATTGGGTTTTTCTTTTTCCATAAATGGGAAATCCAAAAGAGTTGATTATAGCAAACTCACTCCAAAGGTGGCTGGGACATCAGCCAAGAAGAACAGGGAATTGCAAATGACCAGTAACAACAGTTTGCTTTCTTGTCCAACAGTGTAAACTTGGAGGTAACGATGATAAGGAGATTTATCCTAAGTATAACCATTCTAGCTTCTAGCAGTAGAAGCAGTTGTTTGACTGAGAGCTAGTACCGGTAGCAGCATTCACATGCACACTGCTGTTCACCTTCACTTGGGCTTGGGAATTCCAAGCTCAAGAATTTCATATCCTGATCCAGAGCATAACCCTGATCTAAAAAGAGACATTCTGCAAATAGGGTTTTTTTTCTTCTAATATGCATAGCAAACATCCCCAATGTAAACAGCAGTAAAGATTCTATCAGCATTTACCTCTTACACATAAATTGTAATCCCGCTGTGAAAGCAAAATTTAATTCAGTAGCTGAGAAACTTCAAAAAAATTCAACAGGACCTTTTTTGCTGTCCATTTTTGAGGGAGACATTATTAATGAGTCTATACATCATATTTAGTAATGGGTGGGTAGAGCTGTTTCTAATTTTTCATTTCTCAATTGAAATTCTTTAAAAATACTTTTATAAAATAACACAAAGTGGCTCATGAATTTTTTTTTTGTAACATTCGTGTCCAAAGTTCTGAAAAAGCAGAAAAAGACAACATACATGAAAGTGGAGAAACAAATCGTTAATTTTGATTAGTAGTTAATGAAATAAAGTTAGCTTACTGGTTCAGTTAAGTTTTAAATGATTTCTATAATAAATTGTTATTGCTTTATGGTCTGACTATTTTAAGGTTAACAGTGTTGTTTAAAACTTGTCCCCACCACCCCAAATATTATTGGAGTGCTAAGACTTGTTTGTATAACAAAAATGAGTTGCAGTGTGTCAAATGTTGACATTTTCTCTCCATACACTTTAATTATAGGAAAGGTACATACCTTTTTTTTCTATTTTTTTAATTTATCAAGCATCTGAATGTTTAAGTTTCTGTCAGTGTGAACCTTGTTTATAAGTCTGTAAATTGTGTAGACAATTAAGCTATATAGTACTTTTTGTCTAATATCTTGCAATAGCTTATGTTGCATTCAGTGTTTTTGAAATTCCAGTAGGAGTGAAAAACCTGCTTATTGTTATCCATGTTGCTTTTGATATAGATACCATTCATTCAAATGCTTGATATATACAAACTTTGCTAAATGCATATTTGTGTTGGGACAGTGTACAATATTTAATTTGATTGTGAAATATTGCTGCAAAACACATTGCTGTAGAGATAATATAGTATTTACTTGTTGTATACCAATATCATCTGACCCCTAGACTGAATTGTTTTTAAAAAGATGGGCTGGCTTCTTTATTTCTGAATGCCAGCATGTATTGAAATAAAAATTATTATACTATTTTGCAGTTAGGGCATCACATTTTAATCACCATAAAATTTACTTGCTTTTTATTATTTGGCTACTTTATTTTTCAAAGAGAAAATAATGTGAAACTAGACAACTATGAGAGTCCCATACCTATCATAATTGTCCTCACTTTTTCTTCTGGTCTTTCTTTCATGCTAGAGTGCATCTTGGTTTATTAAATCTTACATTTTCCACCACTTAAAAAAAAGACCTTAGGAGTATTCATTTTGGTCCTACATGAGAAAGGATTCAACAGGCAGGAAAAATGAAGAGATATGTAGACTGTCATGATTAATTAAAGATGGATTGTGAATGAGAGTCTTCCTGTAACAGTAAGTGGTTATTTAAAAAACAAAATGAAGTTCTTCTTGCAATTATTATAGGTAGGTGATGGCATGCTAAATAAGACCATTATAGAAAGCCTAAGGAAATAAAAGACAATTTATATATGTTTAATATTAGTTCTTGGTTTATTTTTAATTTATGACCTATTTATAGAATCTGATATTTAGAAACTTATATTGACGTTTGATGTACTCTAAAGTTAGAAGCAGCCCTGGAAATGTAAGAGTAGTGTAAATCAAGCATGCCAGACTACTGCTGTAGTTCTTGAATCGTTGCCCATGTAGAGAGCTCTGTAATCTCCTTTAATGGAGACATGTTTTCTTTGATAGCAAAGTTTGTTTGTTTGGTAAGTTGAATCTTAAACCCAATATGGTAATTGTCTCTTTCTGTTTTGTGATTGGAAAACTCCAGATACTTTTATCAGCTAGATTTTTCATTGTTTCTTTTTAATGGTAAACATTTACCTACTTTCATTTGTTTCTTACACCATGAATTTTAAATGCAAAGTATTAACAATGAGTGTTTTAAATATAAAGATTGTGAATGAACATTACAATAGAAAGTTTCTTGGAAGCATTTGTAATGATTGGTAAACAATAACCACATCAAATGAAATTAATATGGTTTAGTAAACTAGTTAAAGATTTGAGAAACCTGTTCTCTCTTTCTGTCATGTTGTAGCTGTGTAATTGAAACGCAGCAAGTATAAATTTGATTGTAGAATTAGGTTTTGCTGATTCTGTCTCCACTTTAAGGCAGCCTATATACATTCTTCACTGGTGGCTAAAACTCAGGGCTCCTTCTGGAACAGCTTGTGGAGAAGACAGGAAGTAGTTCTAATTGGTCAATTAGAAATCTTAAATCAAAACTATTATTTACATATTTTTATAATTTGGGGGAGTTTATTTATATCCATACCTGAATTTGTCCAAGCCAAAAATATATGTAGTTCTGTAGCAGTCAGTCACTATTTTCTCACTACTTCGTACCATTTGTGTTTATCTGTAGAAGAGTTTTAAAGTGACAGTCAAATGACTAAAACCAAACATTATTTACTATTTGTATTTAATCATAAACTTTCAACCTGAACTAGTTAAGCTTGTTTGCTTCATGTAAAGGAGTGAAATGATTGATTGTAACCTATTTGGGGAGAAAAACTGAAAAAAGTGAATAATATAACTGACACATCTCTCTGCAAATATCTAAAGTGCCTCAGAACATAAATTTTAAAGAGAAAAGGCAAGTTGGTTTATATTTAACATACAAATGAACTCTACACTTCCTATTAGGTTTCTACAACATTATTTGAGTTAGTTGAGAAAACTTCATATTCCTTCAACAGGGATCAAATGTTTTACTACATATGTTATTATGAATTAGAAAACTTTAAAAATATTTCTAGTATATAATCATTTTAGGTTCCAGATGGGCTAACATTAGTGTCCATTAATGAGTAGTTTGAAGCATGTTTTGCAAAGATAAGGGGAACACAAGTAAAGAAACTGGCAACCTGCCTATCTCTCAGTGTAAGGAGACTCTAGTGTATGGTAAGATGATTAAAAGGGGCAGTGTAAGGGGTGAGATATTACCAGACACCCTTCCGTAACTGCAGTTCAATAGACTGGAGCTGAGAACTCTGTTGAAATCTTTGGTGATGAATTATGGGCAAATTGGTCATATTTGGCCAGCCTCCTAACCAAATCTTACTTTTTCCTAATTACCAACAGATGTCAATATACAGGGTTTGTGAGGTCTTCTAGTGTTCCTGATATATGGATATGACATTTAGGAAGGGCCATTTTGAACTTCATTGATACAGTTGTTACTTGACAAATAGATAGGTTACTTGTTTCTTATTTCATTGGGACATCATGGTGCACTTAGTTCATAAACATTCTCCAGCTCTTCCTTTGAAAATAACAGATTGTATCTTTTTTGCATAGGATAAGTGTGATCAACGAAACAGGTTCTTGCCCAGAAGGATTTGACCTTTTAAAAAATAATAAAATCATAGTAAGCAGGGACAAATAATTTAAGGGTATCCAGTTTGTCTGATGCATTGCTGAGGTAGGACTGAAAATATCCCAGGCAAGCACACCTAAATATTTAGTACTGATATCTAGAAATTGGTATTACTCTTCTGGTTGTGGCTTGAAACATTAAACATATGAATATAAAATGGAACATTTGGGAGAATTATTATTTTTCTGGTGAGAAAATGGCAGATTATTAATTTCTCTTTAAAAACTATTGATTCTACAAACTCCAAAATAAGAATCTTGGTCCACAACACTAGATTCTTAAAAGAATCTATGAACAAAATCTTTTTAGTTAACCACTGACTCTTCTGATTGCTTAAATTGTGCAAGATAATGGCTGGATTCACACACATTGCACTAAGCTATAATATGATTTGTAAAGCAGGTTTTGGTTTCATTGTTTTGGGTGAACCCATTTGGTTGTGGTTTATTCGGTAGCATGATGTATGAACTAATTATTTTTTCCATCCCACACTCATTATGTATATCCCAAATTGCAAAGCACTTAGTGTATTTTATTTTTAATAAGTTATTCTTTTTTTACTTTTTTTAAAAATTTGTAGAATAAATAGGATAAGTAATAAATTTAATGGATTCATTTCTTAAATTATTAAAAAGAAAGATTAAAATAATGGCTTTCATATATTAATGTATTTATTCATATAAAGCTATAATGATTTAAATTTTTGACATTGTTAGGTAAATGCTTAATATGGTAAGTTTAGATAATGTGAGAACAGAAAATCATGGGAAATGAGTTATGACATATTTCCAACCCCCACCCCATTCCTTTTTTAGTTAACAGGTTAGTGATTGAGGAACTAAGATTCTATTAATTTGTGGAAAGATCTAATGGTACAATTTCAGTTACAATTCATATTGGATTATACCTGGAGCTGCTAATTTGTGATCTGCTATAATTGATGGAGGTCATGTTTTTCTGAAATATTCAACCCAGTAGGTAATTTAATACAGGTACTCATCACTTAATGACCATAATTGGGAACTCCATTCTTAAGCAAGACATCATAATGACTGCAACAGACATATAACCACACTTCTGCCATCATCCATCCTTTCGTTTCAATTACTAACTCACAGTATTTGCTGGGATAGTTCACACTTTATTCAAGGTCAAAGAGATAACAAAAGAATGCAAACCAAAACAAACTATTTAACAGACACTTGCTTGAATAATTAGCTTTTTAACAAGAGTTTGCAGAAGAATAGTCCAAAATCAGTCCAAGGTTCCAAGAGTTGGATCAGATTTGTCAGCCAGTTCAGAGACCAGAATTTTACAGTCAGAATCCACCCAAATTTTCACACATACACCAGAGAACAGACAGTTGTTTTAAGCAAAGAAATTTGGGGTAGGGCTGCTTTTTAAATCAGGCTGCAGCTAGCTGTTGCTGATCAAGAGACTTATTCCCTTGCTTGGCAAAAAGCCTCGGCAAAAAAATAGAGAAGTCTAGCCTCTGTTCTTTCTACTTGTTGGGTGTGGGGGCTGGGCGGCCTTACATCATTCTCATCTGACACTGGCTGTCCAGGTGATGCCTGTTTTTGATCAGCCTCATGTGATTCTTAGCTTTGTGTTTCCTGAGCCTGATTTTCTACAAGTTCTGCTGGAGTATCTTCAAACTCAGAGTCAGCATCTAAGTTTTAGCCCATGTCAGTTAAGCAAATCACCTATGGTCATTAAGTGAAATTTCACACAACCGCAACTTGCAATTTTACTGCTGACTGCTCCACTGACTCTACTTGTCAGAAGCCATATGTGAGACACTCAAATGGTGATTACATAATCGTGAGATGCTGTGAAGATTGGAAGAGCCCAAGTCTTGTCCTCATGTCCACGAGGACACTGCAGATCCACTGCAAATGTAAGGACTGATCGTAAAGTTCTTTTTCAGAGTTATAATAACTTAGAGCAGTCGCTAAACAGAGCTGTTGTTAAGGGAGGACTATACCAACCTCTACTGGTAATGTTAGTACTGGTAGTACTGATAGTAACAACTATTTGTTATATCAACTTCTAACATCTCACAACTCTTGAATGTTACAATATTTCAATTAAAATAGTTAAAATCCAATTCACAAAAAACAAAATAAAAATGAGAGAGAAAAATAATGAGGCACAAGTAGTGTTAAGTAAAAACTCTGAAAAAAAAAGTTTAATTTTTGAAAACTTCCTAAAAACTATTGGGGTGTGACAATCTAATCTTAGTAAGGAGACAATTCCATAGCATTGGCACTGCTTCTTTGTACCTTCTGTCTTCAGCTCCTCTAACATCCTAGTAATGTGAGATAGCAGAAAAGCCTCTCCCCAATCCTATACTCCCTATTATAGGGTACTGTTTTATTACAGGAAAAGATACTAGCTAATAGATGTTTCCTTTTTAAAAAAAATTAAAAAATCTCTTTTAGGAAGCAAAAACATCTAAAGGAAGACACAGTGCCAAAGTTAAAAAGTGTAACCATCCAAATAATTTATATTTTTGTTAGATTTTCTCTGTATAAAAATCTTCATTGAATTGCTTTATTTTGAGAACAAAATCATAGAGCAGTATAGGGATAGCTTTGAAGAAAGTAGGTGGCAGCCATTATAAAAACTTCAGCTTAGTCTAGAAAGACAGGAGAGGATGATGAAAATTGCCCTGACTTGACTCTTTGGTTAATTTCTTAATTTTCAAACTTCAGAAGCCTATATCAATAAATTAGAGTACTAGCATTTCTTGTAGTGTCTCTTTTTGACCAGATCTGCTTCAGAAAGCTTATACTACACCCTCCTCTTGTTTGGCGATCTCAATCTTTCCCTTAAATCAGAAATGAAACGGTCGCTAATTGGGAAGATCATTGGCTATTGCCATTCCATTCAGATAAAGTTCTATGGTACAGTGTCCTATACTTGACTGGTCTGAGTTTTTTTAATTTTATTTTTGCCATCTCACCTGGTTAATAGCTTTTATTAAAAGGTTTTGTAATAGCTTTTATTTAAAGAAATACATTCAAAGAAAAAATAAAGTAGATGCGAGAAAGAAAAAGGACAAAGTAAACAAAATTTGTGTGTGTGTGTAAAAGAAGTGGCTTCTGATCTTCCTCTTGGCAAACCTAATCAGTCCTCATAATTCCCTTATTATTATAATCTATTCTTTCCAAAACCATGTCACAAATTCATTTTCTTTTTTACACTATGTCCATAAGAAGTTTCCACTCCTTGATATGACTTTAATTAGTTGAATAAAACCTTCCTGCCCACTGGGATTGCTGCCTGAAACTGACTAGATCATAATTGGTTTCATACTGAATGCTTTTATTGTCATGGGCAGGAAATTTGGTAAAAAAAATGCCTCAGAAAATGATATGTATACCTACTATACTATGATTCATGGTGTTTGTTAGATTGTTCAGAGTTTCAGATTCAAAGGGAAAAGGAAGTTTAGGAGTATATGTGACACCTGTCAGCAACTCCTTAAAGAAGCCGTATCTTCTTCTGGACTTATGCATTGCAACCTGATCTTCAAAAAAGATTAATTTGGGTTAAGGAACTATCAACAGGTGCTACACATGTACTCACACATGTTCCAAAACACAGATTTCCCTTTGAATTCAAGTGTTGCACAACCTTATTATACAGTTTGTCCATTGAACACCTGAACTCTTGAAGCTTTATTATTTCTATACTTTCTATGTGATCTGTATAGTGGCATAAATTTCATTCTGAATCATACATACTTCCCTTGCAAACTTGCTTAACTAGCTATACGACTTGTAATTAAGTCTTCCTCTGTATATACATTTGCTGCTTTTCCAGTTCAGTACAGTCCTTCTAGTTCAGACATTTCTGTAGATAACAAACAAACAAAAGGAAATCTGTTATTAGGAATATATCTTTGTGATATAGATGTATATATTATGTTGTATTACATATTTGACAGAGTAACAGAGTTGGAAGGGACCTTGGATGCCAAGGTGTCATTTAAATCTGAGATGAGAAAAAAATAGTTTCTGACTCCCACTTATACAACAATAGTAGTAACAGAATTACCATACCCTAACCTAGTTCTCCAGAAAATTTCGATTTAGAAAGTGTTCCTATTGAAATTAACCTAGCTTAAGAAGCCTTGTTCACAAGGAATGTGTTTTTTTATATAAAAATCATTTTTGGTTCTTCAAATTGAAATAGAATCTCAGTATTTAATTTTATCCTGCCTTTATTATTTTTATAAATAATTCAAGGTGGTAAACATATTTAATACTCTTTCCTTCTTATACTTTCTGTACAAATACATTTGGTGGAATAAAACTCAACAGTGCTCTAGCCAGGGAAAAAACATTGAGAATTTCTTGTTTTTCAGCCAGGACCACAAGTAAGGGTGAGGTAGTGTCTATAATGAGTTGCTATCTCTTATCATTGAAATCACAGGAAATCAGACAGCTGTCATTTTGGTTTAATAAATAATTTCCTTCACCAATCTTTATATATATATATATATATATATAATCTCTTTCACTAATCTGACCTCCCATTTACTAAGCAATATAAGCAGATTTGATATGTATCTTCTTTTTGTTGCTGCTTACCAAGTGCAAGCTTAGCAAAATAATTTGTGTTATTCTATGCTGATTTTTTCCCCCTGCACATAGTATAATAGTGTTGCTAACTGCTGGTATTTCTTAATTACATAGAGAATATTAACCTTAGAACAACAAGACATAGGCACCAGTTTAACAACTCAAACCAATATTGTACTAGTAGTACTTTGTACACAGCTTCAGTAGGATTCACTATGCACACTACCTACAAAATGAAGCTTAATATAACATAATCCACCCACACGAATCTTAGCTTTCCTACAGCAAAGTGGTTTTAAAAAGTAATTTATCAGTTGGACTGGCAGGCATGCAGCTGTGTAGGGTCTTTTTTTCTGGCAACAGCTGCTCCTTCTCAAAATTTTACATTACACATCTTAGTATAACTGGCATCTGCTGCTAGAAAGACTAGGCTGTGAAAAAAACTTGGATTGTCACAGAACAAAGTCCAGTGGCAGTGCTCAGAATGCTGAGAATACTCAAAAAAAATATTTATTTTTTCCTGCTGAGGACAAAACATGCATTCTGAATTGGAAACAAATTCTCAGAAAACATGTTGGCTTCAAATTTAGCATACATGAAATGTCTGCCTTATGATTGGAACATTATGAATCCCCATGGTTTAATATGCTGTGCAAACCAAACCATTTATAATTTACTCCAAACAAGAATAATTTTCTTTTCCTTCTTCTGCCTATTTAGTTTTCAGTGCATAGAGACAAAAAAGTGCCTGTCTTTTTCTCCCTGCAACATTTTATACATTTATTTCCCACTGCAACCCTTGCCAACTCCGAATGGGTAACAATAAAATAAAACATTTTATACACATAAGCACATAAACAGCATATAAAATGTAGAATAAAATGATTTGTTCTTAAAGCAAAATCTTAACCTCCTGTTTTCCTCGGTGTGCCAGTAAGTGATTTGATCATGGTTGTGCTCCGTGAGCTGAATGCAGCCTCCTGGCCAGAAGCCCCCACAGCACTGCTCTATATAAGTAATATCTCATTTCCCACTTGATCTGTTTTTTTGCAAATTACATAATTAATCTTTTCTAAACAGGACAAGGGGGTGCAGTATTTTATAACCCATACAAGTTTAACAAATATTTGAAAACTAAATTAATTGATTGCAGGTTGGTGTTGTATTTTTTAATAAGCAGGCATCCACTTCTAATAGTAAAATACACGGTACTCAATGAATTTGAAATTGTTTGGTTTTATTATCCAAAATTTTCCAAATATCTCACATGTGATGCTTATCTGGGTGACTCTAGCCTATTCTGGTTACTAGATGAGTGGAAGCTATTGCAGAATTTACTGAATTACCGGGGAGGGGGGGACTCAAATTTTCTTAACATGCTTGTATTCAACGTTTGATCCATTTAGGATCTACTTAAATGTACTTACTGATTTTATACAAAATGGGGTAGGAAGTCTGTTAATTTCTAAATCATTAGTCCAATATTCGCTCTTCCTTTTCTTTGTGGGTATTGATTATTTAATTTTCTACTAATGCAAAATTGAATGTGGAAAAATTCATTTCTCAAGATGTTCAAAAAATGAAGGAGTTAAGGAAAAATTAACTCACCAGTACTATCCTTGTTTATTTGATTATTGTTCTGCTTTTCATTCATGAGCTTAAGATTAGTTCCTCCTAATACTATGAAGTGAGGTGTACTGAGGCAGGGTGACTTACTAAAGCCAATCAATGGGCTTTCAGGCTCTGGATGGACTGATCATGGTCTAGTTCAGAGTCTTAACCATATACCCTCGCAATTCAGATAATAAGAGACAGAGACAATCAAATCTAGTTAAATCAGATGCTAAGGAGCCAATCAGGAGAGAGCTTCCTCTCGAGTTTTTACTACTGGCAGTAGTAAAAGTAGTAGTTTTTACTACTTTACTACTATTATTGGACAATCTCCAATTTTTTTTCTCCATCTTTAGGCATTTCTGTTTCTCCTCTAGGGTTAGCTGAAAGCCAGAAAAGGAGAAAGCCCCATCTTCAAAGACAGCAGCAATAAGGCAGGATCTAGTAATTTGGACATCAAGATAATGTCGGTGAAGCTACTTGTAACATACATTTTGATTTATTTTATGAACTGGGATATGGCATGTGAAATCAGGTGGCTCAGAAAAAAATAAGTCCTTCAGTAGACAGCAGCTGTTTCTTCTTCAGAAAACAATTTTCTTTCTTTTTTTCTTTCCAGCCTTCTTCAGACTAAGGACAGAGAAAGGGACCTGCCATTTTCTTACTGGAAAACCAGCTGCTCTGAAAAGGGTTTCCACTAGAATAAAGTGACTTGTGGGAGATAACAGAGCTGGCAATCTTCAGGAATTGCAAGGGGGTATAGCAGAGTTGTGAGAAGAGGGTTTGGAGGCTTTCATTGGAATCGGCAGGAGATCCAAGCCATTACACCTTCAGTATGAACAGTCCATTACACAAAACAACTTTTTCTTCAAAAAACGGCAAAGGGTATCAGGATAGAGTTCAAATACTATATTAGATTAAATTTTACAAATAATGTGGTATTACAGACTCCATGATAGAAAATACCATGGCTTTTGAAAGAATATTTAGTACCAGAAGAACAATGGTTTCCTATTAAAATAGTTTCCTGTTTTCTAAGTCTTCTCCTTTCCCTTAAGCTCTTTGCTATAGTATAATTTGTTTTATAATTTCTCATTCATTTGTAACCATATGACCAAACTACCTCAACATATTCTTTCATGTGTCACTCTGTTTTGTATTCAGTTTACATTAATTCGGTGCCCATTAATTTTGATCCCATCTCTTCTTATTTTACCACATGTGTTCTTTTAAGTATTCCATTATACCAAAAATTCAACTTCTTTTTACATTTCATCTAACGTTCCCAATTCACACTTCCATATTTTAAAAGGGCAGAAACATACCATTCCACACATTATGCTTCTTTTTCATTCCTCACAATAGTCCATACATTATCCATTAACTTTTTTTTTACATTGTATGTTTAAAAATTTTGTATCCATTTCCCTGTTTTTAGTAGACATTCTATCAAGGGGCACAAATTGCTGTTCTTTTTCATCATTTATGTATAATTTTCCAGTACTTACTCAGTTTTTCCTGTTAAATTCAATTACCATTCCCCTTGATAACATTAATGTAAATGTTCAGATCTGCACTCCAATCTAGGCATGTTATTGCAACATATAATCTATATAATATTTGCTAGAATTATTTAGAGTTGTCAGCTTAACAACATGAGATCATTTGTATATAATAGTATACATGCATTTAAATCCCAACCAATACCCTTCAAACATCAGCAGAAGCACTCCTTTTGCATGCATCCTTGTCTTGATGCCTGTTGAATCATTCTCTAAGCATTTCATTTATTCTTACACAATTCTGACACTGCATCATATGCACTTATATTCAGCAAGTAACTGTCATATTCTTGCAGACGATTCTGTAATTCAGACTGTACGTTATCATATACTTTTCAAAATCAACAAATGGTCAAACATCCTGCTATATAAAACATGTACAGTAATGGTTCAAGTGACATATTACTATTAAGTAAACCAGTGAGTAACCTATAATAGTACAAGATTATATATGTGCGTGCTTTTCCTAATCAGATTTGATCTCATTACCAACCAGCTTCTAAAGTGGTTTATTTTTATTTAGGATTTGGACTTCAGCTCTTAGTTTAATTATCTGTTTTGACAGGAAATGTTTTGAACATTGTGGAAAATCAGTATTAAATGGACCAATGGATAATTGACATCTGAAAAATATGGCAAGTTTCACCAATATCTTATAATAATTCTAGACTGCATATTTGTTATGTCAGTGCCTGTATGTGTTCATATAGTTAGAAGGATGATGAAAGGATGAATTCTCTAGAAAAAAATCATGGTTTTTGTCCTTATAGGGGCGATATATAAATGAGATAACACTACAGATACACATAATTATGTATGATTGAGGTTATCTACAAAAACAAGTAGTGGCCAAATATCTTTGGTTAGTCCATATGTATATGACTTACTAGAGATAGATACTGAAACACCTTAGTATTCAGTTGGAATTTTTGTTCCAAACTTGGTTGAAAAACAACCTGACTAAAAAAAGTTTTATATAATTGAGCATATGTGATACTATACTATATTTCAGATAATAATATGCAGCATAATTGCTTCCATTTATTTCCCAACAAGTGTTAGAGCTAATGTATTATATACATTTAAGTAAGAAAAGTTCTCAGGTAACTCAGTGGGATTTAGTTTTGAGTATGTATAGGATTGCTATGGTTCTCAGGCTTATCAGAATAAAATTCCTGTGTTGTAAATCTTGTGGAATTTTAAGGCATTTAGGTTAAAAATAAGCATACAACAGATTCTCTAAATCTGACACTTAACCTTAGTGTTGTCAGCCAGCATATTAAGCTCTGTGACTTTCGGGTAAAGAATGTCTGAAAACAAATGAATAGTAGAAACTCACATAGTTTTGCAAACTAGTGAGTTAACATATTTTTCTGATTTTTATAGGGAGATGTGCGAAATATCATTGTTCCTGAGAACGTGAACATTGGACAAAAATTGGACTATTCGGACACAATGGTACAACAGAATTTGGATGAAGTGAAGGACCAAATTAAACGGGAAATAAGGAAAGAACTTAAAATCAAAGAAGGAGCAGAAAACCTCAGGAAAGTCACTACAGATAAAAAAAACTTGGCTTATGTAGACAACATTTTGAAAAAATCAAACAAGAAGCTAGAGGAATTGCACCATAAATTACAGGAATTAAATGCTCACATTGTGGTAGCAGAACCTGAAGATGTTACAGGTATGCAACTTGTTTTCTTTCTTTTTGTCAAAGCTGTAAAATTTTTGCAGCAATTTAGGTGGAAACGGATTCTTTGGTATTTTGAACATAGTATTCCTAAACATTTTAACTGCTTTTAAATATTGTAGGTTTTGACAACATTTGCAGTTCATTACTTGCAGATGTTTGTATGTAAAAAAAAGTGGCCATCCTCATGTCTGTTTAGTTATGTGTGGAAACATCAGAATTTGAAATGTTTGTGTCATCTGGTTGTAGTTAACTTTCTCTTCTGTATCATTATTTATGCCTTTTATTGAATATATTGATACTTCTCTGCCAAAGCGTCTCAGTGGTTAACAGTAGAATAATTCCAAACAATAAAATACATCATTTATTTTTTTTTAAATGTATTTCTTAAAATGATAAACATTCTTCCATTATTCATGCTGGGAAGGCTTAGCCAAAGTTTCAAGAGACTAGTAGAATATGTTATAATTGGTGCCTCCTGAATTTCAGAGGAGAAAATGTTCCAGAATGTGGTGCCACCATAGAGAAGTCCTTCAAATGAGTACAGAGGTTTTCAGGAGGACCTTCATTGAAGATCTGATTGAATATTTCTTTAAAGACAATCTGGCAATATCATTTTAGGAGATTATGCTCCTAAATCTTAAAAATATGCTTAGCTATGATATAATAGTAAAAGCAAAATTTAAAAGAATGGTGGGAATTCATCTTGCGCTAATTATAGTTCTGTATTTCAGTCACAAGATGTATAATTTGATGGCTTGAATGATATGCAGAATATTTTTTACTCCATAGTATTTCCCCCAAAAATTGAAATTTTAGTACTGCAGTCTTGTTCCCTGACTACATTGTGTTAATTTCCTGTAATATGATATGGTAGGAGTGCTACTGTTTTCCTTAATTTCTTCATTTAGTTAGTTTTCTATGCTGAAAATCAGTAGTTGCAGAACTTCAGCATTTGAGTAAACTGCTTTTGCACAAATTCTGAATCATTGGATAAAATTCAGCAGTGAATTTGCTTTACAGCC
This sequence comes from Oxyrhabdium leporinum, assembly GCA_032468155.1. Taxonomy (NCBI): domain Eukaryota; kingdom Metazoa; phylum Chordata; class Lepidosauria; order Squamata; family Cyclocoridae; genus Oxyrhabdium; species Oxyrhabdium leporinum. Next base: position 219,741 of record JANHFL010003660.1, on the reverse strand, counting down.
ACAGTATTCACTTAATGACTGCTGCAAAATTGTTGTATACTCAAATCTGGTTATGTGATGATATGCTTAATCACCACAATGACTTAACAACTGTAATTCTGAGCTCAATTACAGTTGTCAGTTGAGGAGTACCTATATATCATTAAGTAAATATATTTGGAATTATCCAAATTTCATATTTGTTTTTACTGTGACATGCTGGTAGGCAGAAAAATAATCATTTTTCTGCCAGCTAAAACAACAGTGTCTTTTCTGTGATTCACATCAGTATTCCAGGTCATGTTCCATGGTGAGAAAAGCAGGGACCCGTGGTGTACTAACAGATTAGCAGTTTAAAACATTTATGGTCTTATCCAAACAGCTGTACTTGATGCTTTCTGCCATAAAGATTAATATAAATGATGATAACATTAAAGATGCAATGATAAGCACCATGGTGGCGCAGTGGTTAGAATGCAGTATTGCAGGCTAATTCTGCCAACTGCCAGGAGTTTGATTCTCACCAGCTCATGGCTGATTCAGTCTTCTATCCTTCCAAGGTGGGTAAAATGAGGGCTCAGATTGTTGGGCGCAATATGCTGACTCTGTAAACTGCTTAGAGAGTGCTGTAAAGCAATATGAAGCAGTATATAAGTCTTCAGTGCTTTTGCTATAATGGCGATTAACTAAAACTGGTAACGGCAAAAATTACTTAAAACTGGCAATATTAGGGTTACCTTGAAGTTAAAATATATTACTTTGTTCTTTCTTCATTATAGTGTCAATTTTTTAATGTTGTAATACAGTGCATACATTCCTTTCCAATTTACAGTTGCTGTCCATGCCCATGCCCGGTTTAGCAAAAGGGGAAATAGTCACGATACGTCACGTAATGACGGAGGTGGAGGTATTGTCAGGGATGACCTAATGATAAAACAATGCATGGTCTTGCCATGTATATAGTGGTCAGTAAGTGCCTATAAATGTTGGGCTAGGGGGACAGTTAGGATCCTGCTTGTGCAGTTCATCTTGCTGCATTGTCAAGTTTCCCCTTGACTTCTTGGAACTTACTCTGGGGCTGGGGGTTGGGCAATAAATAATTTTAATTTCCATATGTGTGAAGAAGGTTTTGGGAAAGTTCAGGAGTCAATCATGGGTTGGAAATAACACACATAGGCAATTATACTTTGGGTTTGGGTTTTAGGTCCCATCAGCTGTTTGGTGATCTGAAATTGGAAGGTAGAAGAGTAAGTCCTTTCGCATAGTCAGATCAACCCGTGATTGCTCTGAGATTTGTCACCCCAGAATGCTTCTGCACAGTGGGTCGATCAGCTAAGAGGTCTGCCTTAAGCCTATGTAGGGGGATCCACATGGATTTCAGAAGTGATTTTTGGACCTTCCCAGTAATTTGTAAAGCAGTCCAGTTAACCTCTGATTGATCTCTGGAATTTACACAAGCCAGAGTATTTGACAAGATTGGCCTCTGAGCCTACTTTTTAATGTGTTTACTGAGGAGTTCCAGTGGAGGAAGATCAGGGGTGAATTGGACCAGATGCTGGTAAAATATTACATTCAAGACAATACCATTGTAGTAAGGATAACAAGGAGGGCTTGTTTTTGTCCTAATTGTATCCACAGCAGCTCTTGCTATAGTGAATGGTACACATTTTGGAGGTGGAAGACATTAGTATTTGCCTGAGGGGCAGACTGAAATTTTCTGACCTGGATCCCATGGGCAGGGTCAGAAGAGGTGACTGTGATCAAATGATGCAGTGAAGAAACAGCTTGAAACTGAACCAAGCACAACAGAGTTACTTTTGTCCCTGTAAAATTTTGTTCAGATCTAGTGTTATCTCTTGATGATACGACACTGGAACAGTAAGTTAATGCCATATTTCATCTATTTTAGTTTGAATTGTTTATATTGATTAAATTGTTGCTATTGCATATGTTTGTTCCTATTACTTTAATTATTGTTTCATTTTATTTTTAAAATGAAATATGGATAGCAATAGCATTTAGACTTATATACAGCTTCACAGTGCTTTACAATCCTCTCTAAGCAGTTTACAGAGTCAGCTTATTGCCCCCAACAATCTGGGTCTTCATTTTACTCACCTCGGAAGGATGGAAGGCTGAGTCAATCTTGAGCCGGTCAGGATTGAGGGAATCGAATTCCTGGCAATGTGAGCAGAGTTAGCCTGCAATACTGCGTTCTAACCACTGCACTAACACAAATACATGTTGTCAATGTTTTGTAAACTGCTAGATGGATATTGTTAATTGTTTTGTAAACCACTATGAGACTGTATTGCTTTGGCAGAATATAAGTAAAATCAAATCAAATAATCTCTACTTGGCATTCCAGACAGGTACTCATTTAGTGACCAGAATTGGGATTGGCAATACAGTTATTAAGTGAAGCAGTCACTAAGTGAAAAATCACATGATCACAACTATACTTACAATTTTACTTCAGTTTTCTTTTGCTTTACAGAAGGATAAACCCTCAAACAATCGGATAAGCCCAAATGGCAGGAAAGGTTTCTTTTAGTTTAGTTTATTGTTGTTGCACCTCATACAACAAAATTAAATGCCATCTTCAGTGTACATTATGACTATAAAAATAAAGCACAAACACACATCCTTTACATTCTATACAATTGAATTGAAAACCCCTGATACTGCATTAATATTGCACTATACACTAGAATTCAATATGGTTATTGCCCTGGGATAGAAGCTGTTTTTCAGCCTATTCGTCCTTGTCTTTATTATCCTGTACCATCTGCCAGATGGTAATAGTTCAAAAAAAGGGTGCCCAGGATGAGATGGATCTTTAAGAAT
>JANHFL010003660.1:189435-216765 GCA_032468155.1 Oxyrhabdium leporinum | reverse complement strand
CAACAGCAATTATACTGTTTCTAAGTTATTTTGTTTTCTTCTGTACAAAAACTCTTATCATCATATGTGATTACTTCAACTAAAGGAGATAGCAATGGCTATTGTTCCCACTGCTGCAGTTTCTATATCTACAGTGTGCTTAGAGAAATCATACCTAACTACTTGTCTCACTGCTTATTTGCCAAGAGGTTGGTAAAATGAGGACCCAAATTGTTGGGGGCAATATGCTGACTCTGTAAATCACTTAGCGAGTAAAGCACTGTGAAGTGATAGATTATATTATATAAGTGCTATTGCTATAACTATAATTATAGGGAAATAGAGTCATTTTCCCTTTTAAAATTCTCAGTTATTTTTGTTCTCAGTTTAATATAATTAAAGTGCTTGCTAATCTTTATACCACAGTAATAAATATTTTCTATAAATATATATTATATTTATACATGAAAATATTGACAATATTTTTTTTAATATCAGGAAGAAAAGAAAAGAAAAAGAGAGAAGGAACATTGTGATACTGAGGGTGAAATGGATGACTTTGATCCGGGAAAAAAGGTGGAAGTCGATCCACCCTCTGATCGTCCAGTCCGGGCCTGTAGAACTCAACCCAGTGAGTAATTTAGATTTGGCATATCAGTAATGTCAGTTCATGATAATGAATTTACAACAGTCGTGCAAAACAATAATATGCATGTCAAAAATGACATACCATGATACTTTGAATGAGGTCAACAGTCACCAACAGCCAACAACTATTCTGAAAAGCACTCCCCATTCTCACCTGATTTTTAGTGACTGTGTAAGAATGAAGTTTGCTCTCATGGGACCTCTGGACCCTACAGAAGTTGTGTGTGAGGGCTGTGCTCTTTCATAGTATCCAGAGCCTCTGACATCATGAGAGAAGGATCTGCTTTCATGTACTTTTAGAAACTTCAGAGGCTGCAGAACGGTATTCTCCAAAGCCACTTCAAGAGCAAAGGCCTCATGCAACCAGTTGCAGTCTTGGTTAGGCTAGAGCAGGGGTGTCAAACTCACGTCGTCATGCCCGCGTCACATGACATATTGGGACTTCTTCCCCTTCACTGAGTGTGGGCATGTCCAGCGCATGACACATCCAGCCCATGGGCCAGGAGTTTGACAGCCCTGGCTAGAGCCTCTCAATAAAAGGAGAAAGAGAACACCACCAAAAGTAAGCAGTGCATAGTAGATTGCTAAGGCATCCTTTTTTATGTCAGTGGTGGCGTAGATGCCCAGATCTTTACCAGTACTACAATGTGAGTGCCCCAGGTCAGGTCCTCTTTTATGATAACACCCAGAAAATTAAAACTGGCCACTTGCTCCACTCTGTCTCCATTGATAAGCAAGGGCTGAATGTCTGATCTACTCCTTCTATAGTTCACTATAAGCTCCTTGGTCTTATTGGTGTTGAGGATCAAGCTATTGTCTCCACACCATGAAAGCAACCAGTCCACCTCATCTTGATAGGCAGACTCATCCCCCCTGGAGATGAATCCCACCACTGTTGTATCATCTGCAAATTTAGTAATAGTATTACTAGCGTGAGTGGGAATACAGTCATGCACATAGAGAGTATAGGGTAAAGAACTCAACATGCAACCCTGTGGTATACCAGCACTAAGAATAAGGGCTGAAGAGGTATGATTACCTAATCTGATCCTCTGAGAGCGGCCAGACAGGAAATCCATAATCCAAAGGCAGATTGAATAAGAAAGTCTAAGATCCATAAGTTTAGACACTAGTGTATGTGGAAGAATTGTGTTAAATGTAGAGCTAAAATCTACAAAAGGCATCCTCACATAGCTCCCCCACTGTTCCAAATGAGTCAGAGCAATGTGTGAAGAGTAATGGTTATAGCATCCTCTGTAGATCTATTTCTTCTGTATGCAAACTGGTGTTTATCAAATGTATGAGGAAAAGCAGAAATGATGTGCCAGCAGACCAATTTCTCAAAGCATTTCATGATGATAGCAGTGAGTGCCACTGGTCTGCCATCATTGAGGTTATTGATAGGAAACTTCTTTGGCAGCGGAACAATGGCGGAAGCCTTCAAACAAGATGGAATAGTGGATTGGGATAAAGACCAATTGAAGATCCTGCTAAAGACTCCAGTCAACTTATCAGCACAGTCTTTAAGCACTCGGCCAGAGATATCGTCAGGACCGGCAGCCTTTCTAGGGTCCACAGCCCTCAGAATGCGCCTCACCTCCTCTTCCTCCACAATGAGGTGGGGGTTACAATTGGCTGGTGGCTGTATTTTAGCTGTCTCTGATGTCTCCACTTCAAAGCGAGCAAAGAAATGATTCAGCTTCTCTGCCAACGAAGCATCCCCTCAGGAGGGATGACATTGGTCGGTTGATGGTTGGTAATTTGTTGAATCCCTCGCCACACCTGCCTCATGTTATTACTATAAAAATTATCCTCAATCTTCCTCTTCCAAATGAATTGATCTTTATATTTACCTTTACTGGAAAAGAAGGGATTATAAGAGAGTAAGCAGGCACACAATGGTGAATACACATAGAAAGGAATACCTTAGCATTGGCTATTTGCCTATTGGGGGCTCATGGCTGCAAGCCTTTTAGGAGGTTAAAAAACAACAACACCTCCTGTGTGAAATTGATTAGGGTTTTGTCAGTGTCAGGCAGCACTGCCAGCTGGTGGGAGGACTTTAATCAACTAATCAAGGTCACAGCTGAGCTTGTTAATTTGTAGTTATTTATTTTACCTTCAAGTCAGTCTTGGTATCAATAGCACTTAGACTTACATACCACTTTATAGTGCTTTACAGCCCTCTAAGCGGTTTACAGAGTTAGTATGTTGCCCCCAACAATCTGGGTCCTCATTTTATTGACCTCAGAAGGATAGAAGGCCTGAGTCAGTCTTGAGCCAGTCAGAATCAAACTCCTGGAGTAAGCAGTGAGTTAGCCTGCAGTACTGCATTCTAACCACTGCGTCACCATGGGTCTTAACATAGCTCATCAACATGAATAAAGCCATGTAGTCTTTTTGGCTACATGTTTCAAAAGTGGCTTGCCTTTATCTTCTTGTCAGGGCTATGAGAGAATCTGCTTCAGTCACTCAGCAAACTCTGTGCCTAAAGGAGATCTAGAAGTCACAGTCTCTTGCTTTCTGTCCCAAGGTCTTTAAGCACTACACCAGAATAGCTATGTATATTGCAATTGGATATCTGATAATTATCATCTAAAAATATTCTGGTTTGCTTTCTAATTTGAGGCTTTGTGTTCTGTTTAATTTTTGTACTTCACAGACATGTAGACAAGTTTCCAAAGTTTTATTTATATTTATTTTGCTATTTCTTTCATTACTGAATCAGGTATAATATATTGCATATATGTAATTAATACAAGTAAATTGTGTGTGTGTGTGTGTGTGTGTGTGTGTTTGGGTTAAGCAGACTAAGGAGTAATGATAGAGAAGCAACACAATCATACTCTCATGTATAGCAATTTTCAAATCTTTTTTTAAAAGTTCATATTTGAAAAGTATAGTAAAATATAAAATAATATAAATAAACCTAATAAATATTTAAAGAAAAGCATAATCACTGGATGTTTCTCAGACCACATACTATCCATGACCTTGCTGTCAATATTTCCTTATCTTAAAATTCATCCATTTCCCCATTTTTAGTAAACATCTTACAAGGTACAAACATTCACTCACTTTCTCACATTTTTTGGCATCTGTATATAACATATAATCATTTGTTCCATTTTTCCCATCACCCACAATTGCCACGTTCCTTGTAACAATGCAACCTATAACATTTGTTCAAAATCGTGCAGCTTGTAGGCCAATAGAGCATCATCTATATGCCAAAATACATGTTCATTTATGTCCAAGTCAACACCCTTCTAACATCAGCCCAAATATTCCTTATGTTTATCCATAAATATATTAAACACTCAATGGGATATCATTTGATAAATGATAATAATTCATCCTTATCTTTCTCTGTGTTGGATTATTCACTAAGTGTTCCATTTATTTCTGTACATGCCTATTACTTCCATTTACACTTACGGCATTTAGCAAACAACCTACAACATCATTGTTGTTCAAAGCATTCCATAATGTAAGATTTTTTAAGTTTGTAAAATATTATATACATACACACACACACACACAAAACTTTCTCACATTAATTAATTTCTCAGTGAACTACTGAAGAATAAAATTTTGGGATGCACATGCCCTTCCCTTCATAGAACCATGCTATACTTCCTAAATTTTCCTTGCATACGCTTTCAGCACCTTTAGAGGTATATTTAACAAATTAATATTTCAGTAGATATTGCATTTACTCAAACCATCTACATCTATACCCATAACAGTTTTTCAACATTCTCAGCCCATTTTATGACTAATTATTCATCATATTTCTTCTTGAAAAACTTGCATAGCTTTCTTTTAATTCTAGTTTTGATGTAATCACTATTGGTCTCCTGTTAACATTCCCTCACTTGACTCTAATTCCAAATCATTATGCTGCTTTTATTTATTTTTCAATTCCATTCACACTTCTGAAACATTTCTTTGTTTCCATCCAAATCTGCATTTTGTGTGCCTCGTTTAAATGTCTCTAATCCTTCCTTGCTGCCTTTGGCTACAGTCTTTGCAACCATTTCTCTCTCTCCCTCCCTCCCTCTCCATATACACATAATATCTTTTGATAATCTTTGGGATGGGGGGTGGGTGCAGAAGTTACACTATTTTTTCTATTTTTCTTCCTCATCCACAGCCTCCTTCCCTTCATTTCACCAAGCATCTTTTCCTCATAGGTGCACCCTATGATTTCATCCTTTCCACTATTCTAAGCGGCTGCCACATTTTTTAAAAACAATAGTTTTTTTTCCTTCATTCTTTTGGAAATTAATCTGTTCTTTAATATTTTTGTATACAGAACTGAAACTTCTTGTTTTGCTTTAATTCTAGTTTGTTTCACCTGTCCCTTTTTTCCATATCCATTTTTCCTTAAGATCCATTCTTACCTATTAATAATTGGAAAAACCTTACACTAAATTTGCCTTCTAGGATCCGACATTCCTAAACTAAACTGAGTGTTTGTAACTTCCTTTAAATCTGTTAAAAGGTAAAACACCCAACGTAAGGAATTTTGCAAGCGACTGCTATTGTCAAGGGAAATTATCAGCAATTAAGATTATCCAAAGATTTGTCTATGAGCTTTTATCCTGAGGCTTTAGAAGGAATATTTAACTAAGGCCCTGTTAGCTGCGTAAACATAATAAAAACAGAAGTGCTTGTGTTTTGGTATAATATTTTTATGGACAACAAACTATAGTGCCTTCCCATTCCCTAACATATGATTTCAAAATAGCTTTATAACACTTTCAGGTGCCAACACAGTGACGTGAATATTTTAATATATATCTAGAAGTTCTGCCTGTAAGTAATCAATAATTTAATTGGCCTTGTTATTCCACATTTGCAAACCTACCTGATAAAATAAATTTGTAACCAAAATATTAGCAGTGTTTTCATGATCATTTGCAGACACACAAAGCGTCTTAAGAATTTGAGTGCACATTCCAAACTGAGATTTTAGTATTTGCTAATTCAGTGTTTGCCTCAACTTTATAGAGCATAACTTCCATGAATAATGAAAACTGACTGTATATACAGACTTTGGAGGTGCTCCCAGAATGGTGACTGTTCATTGATTACTAAACATAAGTTAATAGTAATTCACTAACAATGATACCTTGTAAAAGAACTAATATAGATACTGCATTATAATTTGTAAAATCATAACTGGATCTGTTTTTATTTTCTTAAAGTAACTTCTTCAAAGCTACTTATAATCGAGAGCAACATGCTGTGAATGTATGTTAATGAAAATTTTAATGGATGATTGATTAAAGTAAAATTATTGTTTCCCCTTTAAGTAAAGTAGTCAGTGCTTCCTTCTTAGACCAGGAAGTAGCAATATCAAGCCAATGAGAACTCATATACCTGCAATATATCATTTGCTATCCAATAAGCTTCCTGTACCATATGTTTTTTTTAATTAATATTTTTAAAGAAATTAATAGAAAGTTAACTTGTTGCAAAATAAAACATTTTGCAACAATACTGTTGGGATCCTCAGTAATCCCACTGGTACAGTGGAGACAATCATGTGGGGCCAGTTCATCTTTTTGTGAGATTCTATTAGCAAGGATATCATGTGATCAAAACTTCACTTACTGTTATTGATTGTGTTTGCATTTTATTGTAAGGTTTTAGTTGAAATACCTTTGGTAGCCAAATTATTACTGGTGGGGATTTTTTTATGGATATTTCAATTTGTCTAGGGAAAGTTTTGTAGAATGACTGTTTTAGGTCACCAATATAAGAGAATGTTTCATAGAACCATTGTTGTACTGCCTTAGTTTTACATAGTTTTTGTACAAAATAGCCTTCATTTGAGAAATGGAAAGTGACTACAGCAGATAGAAATATGAACAACAGTATTAGACAAAGATATTAACAGCCTAAATGTTACTGCAAAGTTGATAATTTGACTGATACAAATTTGCATTTCTTTTATTATGGAGTATTGTTTAGAAAAAATGATGATGAGCATTTGTTTCTAATTTACAGATTGTCCCAGAACTCCAGATACACCAAATAGTGATCCTCGCTTTCCTACTAATAGCAGATTAATTGCCTTAAAGAAACAGTTAAATATAGAATTGAAAGTAAAGCAAGGAGCAGAAAACATGATTCAAATGTATTCGAATGGTCCATCAAAGGTAAGACTTATCAGCTCACATAGTTAATCAGGCTTTCAGATGAGGGATTTAAAACTTCACAGTCAAGAGAGACAATATAAATAGATGCAAACCATAGTAATGGATAATTTTCTATCCTGTTGCTAATTACAGATAATTCATGTTTGAATTCAGTAATACACTATTTAATTTTCATGTTTGTAACAATCTGTTGAGATTGTTACATTTTGAATATCTGATATTATAGAGTGGTGGTTTGGGGAGTGTGTAGAAATCATTATATGCTATGTTTAAAAGTTAATTTCTGAGCAAATCACATATTTTGTTCGTATCTATTTGTACCAAAGGGAGTTTCTGCTTCTTTTGACAGGATGTGCTAGCCATAGATCATCTAGGGTTATGATACAATTTCCACATCCTCCAGTAATGTGCCCTGATAACATTACCAGTAAATCATATTTGGAAATATTGTTTCTGCACCAAACCATGGAATGGTGTTTATCAGCAATCATAAATAGGAATTCAATTTTGGCATGTAGAGCATGAACTACAGAAATGTAGATTTCTACAATAGAATCGAATGTATTACAGTGACAGAGAGTTGGCAGTTTGAATTGCTTCTTGATGGTTCACTGACCTTTCTGCAAATCAATTTGTAGCTTTCCAGAATATTAAATTACATTGTTAATCTTGCTGCTGAACTACTAACATAGAAGAAAACTTTTTCAAGTCCTTTCCATTCATTACCTTCAAATTTTAAACTGTATGTGTGTGTGTTGTGTGACAGAAAGAGAAAGAGTAGTTTTTTTAAAAAAAAATTCTTCATTTACGTAAATGTTCTCAGTATTATATACTGCAAATAAATGCTAGCAGCATTGTAGTAAAAATCTTGACAATTTCTTTTTTGTCTGTCTCTTAGAGGCTGCATTATTCTGTGGCTTTAGTGCTCTAATTTCTAAATTATTCTGGATGAAATAAAAATAATGAAAAATTTAAACAAGAAGGGTGTATTTGATGTCTACGCATGATACAGCCAAAATTTAAGCAAAATATATTGGTAGTCATTGCACAATAGTTTTCAAACCATACTGATTTCTGAATCTTATTCAGTATGTTGGAATTTATATTCTGAAGAGATAGTGTGAATTGTTGGTACTTGAAACTCATTGGGGAATTCAAACTTTAGTATCACATAATTGTTTTTTTTCTTCTTTCTTTTTTTAGGATAGAAAGCTGCTTGCAACAGCTCAACAGATGCTTCAGGACAGCAAGACAAAAATTGAAGTTATAAGGATGCAGATTCTTCAAGCAGTGCAGACTAATGAATTGGCTTTTGATAATGGTGAAACATTAGAGAGAAAACCTTTCACTAAACTTTCTAGAATCTTCTAACTCTCATGGAACTTTTTAAAAGTCCCAAGTCCTAACTCCCCCATTCTACAAGGCCAGATCAATGATCAATCAGTCTTCCTCTTTCCCTATTAGTCTAAGAATCTGTACTACAATTTAACATAAGATATTCTGAAAACGCTCATTAACCAGGCTCCTGTATTCTTCTTCTACAACTGGTTGACAAACATGGGTATGCACACACCGCCTTGAGCAAATCATAACTTCCTGCCTGTTTTGACTCCCTGTGGCTCATGTCAGATCCCTAATGTTGTCATCTAAATCCCATTTTTGTAGTAATGTCTCTGGACTGCTCAGAACTCTCTGTGTTCTTGCAACTCATTCTGGATAAAGTTTATGCAGAACAGATTATTACGGGGTGAGGGGGGAAATCCCTCTGATGAGTATAAGCTTTCCATCCAGGCCTTGTTAACAGTTTAAATGTTCTTAATTATTATGTTATTTACTGAACAAATGTATATAGCTGCCCATCTACCAGAAACTACACAGTGAACAGAATAGAATTACAATACAGTAAAAACAACAAGCCATTTAAAATAAGAAACAATATTGAAAGCCCAGTAAAACTTGTATTCTTCCAACAGCCACTCCATGCCAGTTCCATTAGTATCCTGGCCCAAGCACCTGGGGAGAAAACCAAGTCTAAAAGCCGACAGGGACAGGGTCATATCTTCAGGGCAAGGCTGTTTCATAAGACAAGTACCATGACAGGAAGCATGCTTCTGAGGCCTCCAGGACCTGAAGTATGCCTGATTTCCCTCACAGGACTTGGAAGTATTCCCAGCCTGCCAGATCTAGTAGGATAAGCAGAAACCATTGGGCTGTCCCATAAGTAACACTCCCCCATTCCAAGTGAGACTTTAAAGGTATACGTGCTCAGTACATTTAGATGTCATGTGATAAATCCATCAATCAGTAGGCTTGGGTAAGAGTGCTCGCTTGCTACTGTTTCTTGTAGATGAATCAGTGCTGTGAGTAAGCCTATTTAAACTAGACTAGGAAGGATGGACTAATAACACTGTTAAAAGCTTTCTGAATATTCTGAGCCCTTTTTGCACATTGCATGTCAAAGATTATTTCCATCTGTTGCATCCAGCTGAATCAAGATAGGTGTGAATTACTGAAAGAGTAATAGCATTGTATATTGTTATCACTAAAAATACAGACATTACTAAAGGCCCGAGAATAGAAACTGAGAAGTAACAAAGACAGAACTTTTTGTTAAACAAAGGGAATTGAAAAGTTAATAGTTTGTTCTAGATATAAACAATTGCTAGGGGATTGAGATAGGAAAAGTAGAAGATACGTTGTTGTCCCAAAAAAAAAGGTAGTTTGTCCAGTGTGGAAACTGGGACACTGAATTCTACTCCTGCTTTGGGCACAAAGGTAGCTGAGTAACTCAGACCAGTCACTCTCAGCCCTAGAAAGAAGGAAGCAGTGGCAAACCCATTTCCAAAATCTTGCCAAGACAACTGCAGAGACTTGTCCAGGCAATCACCAGGAATCAATACTGACTCAAAAACGCACGCACATACCAAAATATATTACCCTATGTCATATAGTCATTCAATAGTGTGCAGGTAAAGAGGACTTTGCCATTCAAATGTATAGGTGTTTGTGTGTAAGTGAAACCCCTTGTGTACTTTGTAAAGTTTAGGAGATTAATGCAGTGGATGTCTGCCCCCACCAAGATGGATGTTTAAATTGGCATTTGCTCTGCCGTGAATCTGTTGGCAAGTAAAATATCCATATTCAAAAATTCTTGGTGGACTTTCGTTAATTTGTAGCTGAATGTCACATTAAGCTCTACAGAGCTTAGAGAATCATCCCTGGACTGCTTAGTTCGCTTCATTTATCTGCCTATCCATCCAATTTTATATGGCTGGTTAGTAAATCTGTATTAGACCTATAAAGCAGAAGCTGTGCAATTGGTCTCAATCTGGACAAGGTAACAGATGTGGAGTCATAACACAAACTCTTCTTTTGTATGCACGTGTAACATTGGCACACTTACAAAAGAGGGCAGACTTGCCTGCTTTAATGCCTTCTCTCCCCAGAAAGGTCACGTGAATTGTAATGCATCTATTTTTTTTTTAATGCCAATATGCTGGCTAGTGTAATATACTAATAGTTCAATATACAAGTTAGTACTAATTTTTGTTTATTTTTATATGTATAGCAAAGCCCGTGATAAGCCCTCTTGAGCTTCGAATGGAAGAATTGCGACATCATTTTAGGATAGAATATGCAGTAGCAGAAGGAGCCAAAAATGTTATGAAGTTGTTCGGCTCTGGAAAAGTTACTGACAGAAAAGCGCTTTCAGAGGTAATGTTTATGTAATAAGTGAAATTTGAATGTAAGCATATTAAAAGAGTTTTTCCTAATTGATTTTTTTCTCTGTTTAACTGAATAAGGCTCAAGCAAGATTTAATGAATCAAGCCAGAAGCTGGATCTCTTGAAGTATTCATTAGAACAAAGGCTAAATGAACTCCCTAAAAATCATCCCAAAAGCAGTATTATTATAGAAGAACTTTCACTTGTTTCATCACCAACACTAAGTCCACGGCAAAGTATGATATCTACACAAAATCAGTATAGTACACTGTCCAAACCAGCAGCATTAACAGGTTTGTTGTGGCAGTAATAGCTACATATTTTCTGTGCTTTGGTTTCTAACTTGAAAACATTTGTTAGATTAAAAGATACAATGCAGTTTTGTACATTCGGGAATATCTTTAAATATAAATTGCATCATAGCAAGCATTTCAGTTGCTTGACTAAATTCAGACTTTTAAAGATGGGGTTATGTGTAAATTGCTTATGAAGATGATCAGTGAAGGGGAAATTTTTATTTTAACGTGTCTACATATTTTTAATATGGGATCCAGCCAGTGAAACAGTAACTTCTTATCAAAGAGTCTGATAAAGAATTGCATTGTATAACTTGCTAGAATCTGTAACTCTAGTTATTGCCTAAAGGATTCTGATTCAAAATATTTCAATCATTTATTTAATGCATCTAATTTCTGAAATGTTTTTAAAAAGTTTTTGTATCATTATTCCTTATATTAGAAAGTATTGCAATGAAATTGGGACATAACATCATAGCCATTCAGTTGTGATGAGAATTTAAGTTTTTTCCTAAAACATTAAAACTTAATAATACAAAGAGAATTTTAAACAGCAGCAGTGCATAACATTGTATCTCTCGTTTACTTGTGCTAATGTGTTTTTAGATTAAAGTAATTAAATATAAAAAATTAAGAGTAGGCATTACAGAAGAAAAACACTCTGCACGAGTATTATGAAATTTGAGACTCTGTAGTCCAACAGTTCCCCTCGACAGTCTGTGCATGCTTCTGTAATTGCAGCATTTCATAAAGGAAATAAATTCCAAGATATCTTGTATGCTTAATGAAGATCTTAAATATATCCCTGCAGACTTTATTTGCTAACTTGAAGCAGGTGTTGAATAAAACTCTGATCCTAAAATGCTGTTTAGTAAATTATTTAATAAACAACCAAATTAGAAGCAGTAGCACAGCTGTTAGCTTATATTTCCCAAAATGACTTTAGTTTTTAAACTAAAGTTGTAGCAGAAATTGTTGATTCTCTGAATGTGCCTGGGCATTGTTTGTGTATGTGCATGCAAATACACAACAATACATTGATCAGCACAGGTTAAATATGTAGAATCCCATTTTACCATTTCTGTCCATTTTTATAGAATTACTAGATTGAGATTATGCAAACACAGAATATGAATTGATTTCCTTTCTTCATGTTTTATCCACGTTAAATAATAAAATCTAAGAGAAATCAATACATACATACCTACATGGATGCAAAAAAATCTATTAACATACATAGATACCATGTTTGGACAGGGTTTCCTGCTCCCTGCAAGGTTTGCCTTTGGGCGGAGGAGGAAATAGTACAAGAGGCAGATTGTTAGACAATTAGAATGGACCCACTAATACATTATGTAAAAACCATAGTTTAAAAATACTTATTAGCATTCTATAACTAGCTATGTTGACACAAGCTTAGGCAGAACAGTCATAAAAGTTCATGTCAGGTAAGCCCACTATGAATGTATATTAAAATTACTGGGACTTGCATCAGCAGCTAAACCCTGTGTCAGTTGATTTCAGTAGGTTTATTCTAATTTTGGATTCAACCCACATTCTTCTTGTTAAAGCTTATATATTTAAGAGGGTTTATACTTCCTCATAAATATGAACTTTACAGAGTATTAAGATTCCTGCCCACACAAAATGACATTATTGATGCTGATGCCATTTATCAGTTGCTTGTACTTGCTTAAGCTGGTATTTGACTAATTATATGAGTTAAGACAGTCTGATCTCATTTTAGGTACTCTGGAAGTTAGGCTTATGGGTTGCCAAGATATCCTGGAAAATGTCCCTGGTAGATCAAAAGCAACATCCTTCACTCTACCTGGATGGAGTCCAAGTGAAGCCAGATCATCTTTCATGAGTCGAACAAGTAAAAGCAAAAGTGGCAGTTGCCGAAACCTCCTGAAAACAGATGATTTATCTAGTTCAGTACCTTTTTAATGTTTTTTTTTCCTTCGTTTTCAGAAGCACTTTTATCAAATTTCTTAGGAAAAATAACTATATGTAAAAATAAACTCAATTCAATCATATATTTTATTATGATTGTGTTTTAAGATTGTGCAGTAGTTTGAATTTGAAAGTAAAAAGACACTTAGGAGCACCCGTTGCACAACTGCTGTGGTTGTCTTGAAGTCATTAAAGCACCCATGCCCTTTTCTGGATTCATTCATTAGCCGAATGATTCTAGGAAAAGAAATATTTGGTTTAAAGGAGTTTTGTGCCTCTGGCACTTCAAACCACTTATTATTATAATTAAAGGTGCATGCTGCTGAATGTCAGCAGTAGCTCACAACAACATAGATCTCTTATGAAATGCCCATGGTAAAATAAATTAAGTCCAATAATAATATAATACATAAAACATAATGAATTAATAATCAGTAAAATCCAGTTTTACATTTCTTGGCACTCAATCCCAAAGTTCCTCCCAAAGAATGTAGTTATCATTGCCTTCTAGAAGGCCATAGTTGAGGGAGCTAGCCTAGTTTTAGACAAATGCTATTCTACATTATAGGCGCCATAAATTGAAAAAGAGTGATTTCTCAGTCATCATAGATAGAGCTATGAAATTCCCCCTCTTGTAACAAGTTGGAAGGCAGGCTTAGATGTTTGCATTGAGTGGAGGGTAATCTTCCTTACTCTTTGGTTTTCCTTCTAAAAAAGTAGGATGGCTTTTTCCTTCTCCGCTCCATCTTGGACTGAAAACCAATCTTCCGTTAAACAAAAATGAAAGTGCAGTGGCAGAATTTGTCTTATCTTGCTTAGGAGCATTTTCCCACCTTTTTTGGTTCTACTGCCTTTGCAAACTGGACCAGGAGGGGGTCTCCACTAGCAGCCCAGAGACCAGATCAAGGAGCCCAGAAAGGGGACTAGTTGGGTAACAGGGTAGCCAATTCACCAGAAGTGTAGCCAGCCTGCTCCCACATCCTGTGGTCTTAGGTCTTCATATCCAACGCCCTGCCCTAGTATATTCATGCAGACTGATGCCTTGAACAATTTTTTTCTATTGGCCTATGAATTTTTTTTATTATATAACCCAAAAAGTACTATTTCAAGAATTGCTAACAGTAATAAGAATCTTCATTTAAAAAACAAACAAACTAGGTTGGGTGATGTCCTCCCTACAGTTGGCCATGCCTGCTGGAGTTATAGTTCAGTGCAGTAATGTGCAAAATATTCCAAGAAACACAGAATATTTATCTATTCCTCTGAAGCATGCCTGTCTGACTATTCTGGGCTGGCGGTTTTGTGGAAGTTATGTTTCCAGAATATAAGTAGTTGATAGTGTTTTAGGTGAAATCTGACCCTCTTATTCAAATTTGGGTTCATGTCTAGTATAGCACAAAACCATCATGAAGGAAAAACAATGTAGTTTTACCATAATATTTTGTTCACCAAATGGAATGTTTTGTACATCCTTAATTTGATGATATCTGAAGATTGGAAGGTTCTCTTTTCTGTTGGGAGCCTGTGATTGGGATATTGCAGCTAATAAAGCATAGGCTGCCTCAGATATATTGGAACAGTTCAGCTAAAATTGAATTTTAAAATGTAATGAATGAGAAAATGAATTATATTTCCCTGTTGATTCAAAATACGTATTGATTGAACCCTCCATGATTGATGAAATTAATAGCATAAAATTCAAGTGATATTTTACAACTCCCTTACTGCTGTCTTCTTTTTCCATCTCATAATGATAATATTGCAAGACGGGTAATAATATGGACTCATACCTATGCCCTGGTATATAGAATTGCTTACCAAGAGTCCCAGCATTCACAGTGTGAATGTAGAAATTGTAGGATACACAGGTAGTCATTCACTTAGGACCACAGTTGGGACCAGAATTGTTATTGTAAGTTGGTGCAGTCATAAAGCGAGTCATCACATGACTTCAACAACTTATGATGGCAATCCCTGTTGTAGTTAACTGCAAATCATGGGTTGTTAAACAACTATCCATCCCAATCCAAGCCTTTCCAGTTTGGTCCCTCTCAGCCCCATGCCTCAATAAAGGGACTGCATCCAACTACAACTGTCTCCCACCCATCTCTACCTTTTAGCTGCCTGCACCCTGCCTCATGGGTCAGCAAGCAGCCCCAGAATCGTGCAGCTCTTGAGGCTGCTTGCCATGTCCCAGGAAGCTGCAGGCACAGCAAAGCACACGTTGCTGCTGACAAGCAAACTTTTTTTCACCTCCTATGTGTGCCTTCTGTTCTTTAACATTGGACTGGAAAAGATTACTTCACCACACTTCAGCCATTACCCTTCGTTCAAATGAGTTTAAAATTAATTTTGGCATCCCTTTATTTTTCTTACTCCTCACAACAAGGACTTTCACTGCCCGATGCATTGCACCTGGCTCTGGCCTGCCTCTTCTTCCACTGTGGGGTTGTATCTGGAAGTCAGGAAAACAAGTGCAACAGTAGGTGAGAGAAGCATATTGGAGTTCAACTCTTGCCCTGCCAAAATCCGCCTGGCCTCCAATTTGCTTGCAAGAGGCAGGTTAATCTCTAGCCATCCTCCATTTGCTTCCTTTCCTGATCGCTTTCTAATCCCGATCCGGAACTGATCTTTATGAGTAGGGAAAGGAGATAGCTAGAAGTTAGAATGCCCCTGGTTCTGGGGTTGCTTGCTGATCCACAAGACAAGGTGCAGGGAGCCCAAAGGGCGGAGATGGGGGAAGGTAGGCAGGTGAGAGGATTTGGAGCGTCCCTGGAGTCATGAGTTCTGGTGGCCTGCAAAGCACCCAGATTTTGTTCACCCCTGGGAGCATTGCGATGGCTGCAATTTCAAGCATGGCTCCCAAGTCCATTTTTCAGCACTGCCATAACTTCAGATGGCTGCTGAACAAATGGATGGTTGTAAATGGATTACTATCTGTATATGGAGAAAAAGAAGCCAACGTTTTATCTTCTAAGAAAGGTTGAGAGAAAAAGGAAATGAGCTGTGGTTTCTTCTAGTGAGAGAAGGGGAAAAATCCAGTGCCATAATTTGGAAAGCATTTGAGCTTTGCACACAATGACTTTGAATATTCACACTGAGAATTTTCATCCACCATTATGGTTGTAGGCTAACCTAAACAAAGATTGTAATTACTCTCAACTAAGTAGATTTTTGTGCTTTACTTATATTTTTATACATATTTTAACTGATTTCAAATTATTACTGATTGTCAGGGCTGCTTCTTTTACTGTTTTTGGAATGTCAACTTAACATTCTGAATTTACTTAATTTGCTTGCAGATGAAATCTGTGCTGTTTTGAAATTGGACAACACTGTTGTTGATCAAACTAGCTGGAAGCCTATTTCCAATCAGTCCTGGGACCAGAAATTTACACTGGAACTAGACAGAGTAAGGACCTCTTTAATACATTTACGATGATTTCCAGTTGAGGAATTTGCTTCTTATGCCTAGAGAGAAATTCTGACTTGGAATGTAGCTTCCCTTTCCTGAACAGAATAGAGCATTCCAGCCTTCCCTCCCTCTGAAACAAGGATGAAAATATGAGGTGGTACTTACATGAACAGAAGTGCATTCCAGTCATACATCTTTAGGATTCTGCATCAATGTGCTCATAGCATTTGCAGCAAATCATTTATAAGTGCTTAGCTTCTTGTGATATTAGGTAGTCATGTAGTAAAATGTATAGAGGGATTGAGAGACGTTTTGACTAATTGTATGTACTGTTGTAAATCAGTTGTAACTGTTGAAACAATTTGTTCTTGGAGTGAAGTAAAAATATTATAAAATGTAGATCATAAGTTGGGCAGCATTTCACAAGAAATTTCAGTGACCTGTTCGTACTGGGTTTTTTTTTAAATACTGAGTATGCTTTTTGTATATAAGGATTAAAAAAAACACCAAAAAAGCTTTTATTTGATGAAGTCAGGAAATAAATTTCCTGAAACCAAGTCAAAAAGATCAAGTTTTTTGACTCTTGGAAATAGTGTTTCATATCTAGTCAATCAGACATTCCTAAAATAAACAACCTCTTGCCCTGCCAATTTGCTGCCTTCAAAGCCTGCCAACCAGTCAGTGTAAAGACAGTGAAAGGCAACTGAGAATTGGCATTTTTACAAAAGTTCTTCTCCATGTGGTTTTTAGCTTTGCTCATATATACTTAAATCTACTCCAAATGCATATATAGCAGAGGTGTCAAATTCGCAGCCCGGATGCGTCAGTTGTTGGCCCCGCCCCCACCCAGTTTAGCGAAGGGGGGGGGGAAGTCTCAATACATCACATGACACCGCCATGGCAACGCGAGTTTGAAATCCGTGATATATAGAGCATGAGTTCAGGGCAAGAAGGTATTTTTTTTTTATGATATAAATAACATTGAACTGTGTGTTAAAATTCCCCTTAAGTTTTGATTTTCTCTTATGTGAAAGAGATCTGAGTGTAACTGCTGTGTTGAACATTCAAAGCTGTCTTCACCGGATTGACAAATAATATCTAATCTGTATATAAAGAGGCCCATTGAGGTCATGGGAAATGGCTCTACATGTTACATAATGGGGTACAGTATTTGTGATGGGAAGGGTTTAGGAGGTAGAAAAATTGGAAAAGCAGCAAACTGAAATGAAGATACCCCTCTATCCTTGCATCTTGTTTAGTGTGCCTACACACATTTTTAGTCTTCACTGTAAGATAAACTGTTGCTTTTGGAATTAATATGCAATAGTTTTCCTTTAGGGCTGCAGATCATAAATTCTTCTGTTCTAGCCTTAAATGCCACCTACCTTTTACAGGGTTAAGCTTTTGGTTTTAGTATTTTTAAAGACCCTTAAACATTTTGAGAATTGCAGAAATAATATCCTTTACATCTTAATTATGACCGATTCAATACATGGAAGCAAAAGAAGATTCCTCTCTAGTCTTCAGTGATTCTCCTTAAAATTCGGAACAGCATTGGAATTATTTTTTATTATATTGTTGGCCATTCATTTTATGGATATAACATCTGAGCCAGTTTATGCAGTACTGCACTAGCTTGGAAGCAGCAGGTAAATACATGCATTAATTCTGTGGGCAGAAAAGAAAGGTGCTTTCTTCCATTGCTAAAGTCATCTGTTCCCAAGGTAGGGTGATTCTGGGGTAAGAATATTTCCAGCTAGGTCTGTTCAAATCTAGCAAATATAAAAACTTAGCCTGGGTTTGTTTCTTATTGTTCTTCAGTCACGTGAGTTAGAGATTTCTGTTTATTGGCGTGATTGGAGATCTTTGTGTGCCGTGAAATTTCTGAGGTTAGAAGACTTCTTGGATAATCAGCGACATGGAATGTGTCTCTATCTTGAACCTCAGGGTACTTTGTTTGCAGAGGTAAGGGCAAATACTTTTAGTAAATATTTTAAGCCTTGTGAAGTCCTGTTTCCAAAAAGTATTAGTCTGCATTCTAATACCTATTGCCTGAATTGCAGGTTACATTTTTTAATCCTGTTATTGAAAGGAGACCAAAACTTCAGAGACAAAAGAAAATTTTCTCCAAGCAACAAGGTGAGGGGGTTTGTTTTATAGTTTTAGCACTTGGTCCAGGAATTAATAAAAATTGATGCTTATATGTCAACATTTCATTAAAGATAATTCTTCATAATTTGTCAACCAGGCTTTAATAAGAAAGAAAAAATAGGAAATACAGCACACACAGCTTATCCATCACAAGTAATAAACTAATGAATATATGAATTCTCATTTAGTTATAGCTTTTGGTGATAAATAAAGAAATTACTTAGGCTTTGTTTCCTTTATCCACAGGCAAAACATTTCTCAGAGCTCCGCAAATGAATATTAATATCGCCACTTGGGGAAGGTTGGTGAGAAGAGCTATTCCAACAGTAAATCATACTGGAACCTTCAGCCCTCAAGCCTCTGTGCCTGCTACAGTATCAGTAGCTGATGCTCACATTACTGGATTAGGCTCACCAACTAGGTAAGTGAATGGCTAAAATGGACAAATTAACATGTTAAAATTCCTGTGAAACATTTGCGGTATAAAAAGAACTAGATGCTTATCACTAGAATTTATTTATTTTTTAAAATTAAATTATTGTGTAGAATTTGCTCATATGGCCAAAAGGCTTACGGTGAACTTTTTTTTTTCCCCAAGTGATTCCCCTGTAGGTAAATTGGTGTTTGAACTTGACTCTGAACCCATCTGTCCTCCACGTGTATCTGCTCTTGGAGAAATCAGTGAACCTTCGCCTGAACCAAAGTCTCCGCCTACCCCCACTCAGGCAAGGCTCCTCATTTAGAATTCTATTGCAGTTTCTTTGCTTGATTGTTGTGAGCTGCCCAGAGTTGTTGAGAATTGGGCAGCTTACAAGTTCAGTGAATTCTTGCCATTGTTGCTTTAAAAATGTTTAATTTACTATGTGATTTTTAAAAATGCCACCTTAAAATGAATACGATGGATGAATGTTCTTTCTGTGGTGGTGATTTTGAGCAATGTGTTTAGGGGGCAGGACGTTGGATGAAGACTGGTGAGCTCCATGCTCAAGACCCTTGTTGTTGCCCATTGAACTCAGACAGACAGAAATTAATTTCAGTCATTGACCGATAAAAATACAAATGAACAACACAAAGCTGTCCCTTAACAACAAGAACTATGAGCAAACGTTTGTGGGTAAATTTTAGAGAAATAGATTTATGTTTCTTAATCAGATAAGTGCAGATAAAGGCTGTCAGAGTGCCCCAGAAATGTAAATAAAAAAGGTGTAATCAACTTGTGGTGATTATCCCAATAGAACTGTCAATGCAGAAAAACATGGGCTGTTGTTTCTGTGGCACCCATATCATAAGGCAATATTGGGTTTCATATGGGGTTTTCCTATATTTACCTTTCAGGACAGCTGTGAGGAGCTCATATTCTTTGTATTTTATACAAGAGCTTATCATTTTCTCTCTGCCGAACCTACTTCATGGGTTTGGTATAGAGAGGATGAAATTAGTAGAGGTCTCCAAGTAAGCCACATTGAGCTGTCAAAGAAAAAGAAAGAATAAAAATAAATTAATTTAATTCATGGGTTTTGATATTTTAAAAATGTAATCATGAAGCTGTTGTTTCCTTTAAATGACTGCTTAAATAATTGCTTTTGCACTGTTTCCTTCCCTCATAATTTAGTTGGTTGCTTGATTAAATTTGTATTGTGTGTGTGTGTGTGTGTTCACTTCATAATGAAGACCCTTTAAAAATCTAGTCAGCCATATTTTGGGATAATATATGCTTGGAAGAATGCTCCAAAATTTGGGGAACAGCACTGAGAATGTTTGGATACATATTTTTGTGGTGGTGCAGATATGGAAAGAGAGACAGTCTAGTCTCCCATAAGAGTGTGCATAATATTTTAAAATGTGGCCTAAAAGAGGCTTATAAATAACAACATGCCCAGTCATTCATACCTAGTAATGTTCTTTCAATATATGGCTATAAATTGAACCTTTCATAATGGAGAAATACTTCATAGTTTTTCTTCCTTACATACAGTACATGTGAATAAAAGATAGATATAGATTTGATACAGATATGGATATAGATGTATGTATGTTTGGCGAGTTTGAGCTTTCTAGATTGCCTTTAACTTTTCCTGTTTCAGTGTCTTGTTAACTTTCTGAGTTTTAAAGAAGCGTAGAAATGTAGCAAAAGTGCTTTTTATAGATGATTTTTCAAATTATGGCTCTGAAAAACTACCATGCTAGTTTTACTCTTCTAAATTAAGCATACTCTGGTATATTTTTGAATCTTCTTTCTTTTTTGTTTGTCAAATGTTCACAGGATGTGGAAACATTTGATTTTGAGAATGACAAAAATAATTTTGTTCCAAAATTTCAACCAGAAATTATTTGTGAGACTCAGATTTCAAATTCTGATACTGAGTATAAACAAGTACCTGAAGATAGAAGGTAAGCTGTTGTGTTACTTTTATATGACTATGTATGACTTCATGCTGAATAAAGCTATGCAAAAAATGTACTTTGCAGATGTATTGATGGGAGCTTTCCTAGAGAATGCAAACTGTTTTGCTTTAGTATTTCAAGGAAGGTTGGATTCTCATTTTTTAAAAATTTGTGTATTTCAGAATACAACAGAGATTTCAGTTTAGTTTACAAGATTTCCGATGTTGTGCTGTTCTGGGTAGAGGACATTTTGGAAAGGTACCTGTGAGAGCTAAAATTACGATTTTATGTATTTGACATACTTCTGTATCTGCATAGCTATACTTGAGGCTCACTTGATTTTAGTATGGTTAGAGAATCTGTGTGTGAATTTGTGTTCACTTAAAAATGATTATAAATCTAAAGGAAATATTAAACCAATAAGATTTTATAAACAATAAAAACACTCTGTTTTGTATTTCAGGTCCTATTGGCTGAGTATAAAAATACTAATGAAATGTTTGCTATTAAAGCCTTAAAAAAAGGAGACATTGTTGCTCGAGATGAAGTAGACAGGTTAGTATAAAGGGGAATAGTTAAATATGAATGTGTTTTTAATTATTTCTGTTGTTTTAAGTTGTTGTTCAGAAAAAGCTGGAATTGGGGTGACCAGTGAAATGGTGAGATTTGTGGATGATGCAAATAATAAGAAATTATAGCAAACAGTTCCAAAGGGATTTTCTAAATGTATGTGAATTGGCATTGAAAAGATCAAGTTCAATATATAAAGCAACATATGATAAGAAAATATTTCCTAGTTTCAAAAATTTTCCTGCGGAGTTGAATACTTCAACTGAATTGATCCAGTTTGTGACTATTATGACAAAGGCATCCTGAGATTCATTATAAAGGAATACAGGTAGTCCTCAATGTACAACAGTTTGTTTAGAGACTGTTCAAAGTTATAACGGCACTGAAAAAAATGATGTATGTTTTTCACACTTAACGACCATTGCAGCATTCACATGTGATCAAAATTCAAATGCTTGGCAACTGATTCATATTTATGACGGTTGCAGTGTCCCAGGGTCATATAATCCCTTTTTGTAACCTTCTTCCAAGCAAAATCAGTGAGGAAGCCAGATTCATTTAACAACAGTGTTACTAACTTAACAACTGCTGTGATTCATTTAACAACTGTGGCACGTAAAATGGGACAAAATTCACTTAACAAATGTTTCACTTAGCAACAGAAATTTGGAGCTCAATTGTGGTTGTAAGTTGAGAACTGCTTGTAACATTTCATGAATATTGCAAAGCACGTTTGGAATGCAGTTTTATACACATCTTTAGTCATCACACATTTAAAAAATACTGCAGAATGAAATAAATTGTAGAAAAGAAATTGAGTAGATAGAATAATTTACTACGGTGTTTAGGTTTCATTAGATTATAAAAATTCAACTGCATAAACGCACAATTGAGTTAAATAGAAATTAGTGCGCTGTGAGAACAAATAATTTTTCTCTTATTACTACAATGAAGCTGAATGATCAGATAAGAGGATAAGCGTTGGTTGTTAGAAGATTTGCTGATAATCACCAATTTGGACAGTTTTAAAAGCAGAGGAATTTAGAGCAGAGAACATTAATGGCTGCTAATGATGACAACTGTATTATAGCAAAGTATTAGAACCAATGGGATTTGCATTCTGGCCTTCTATGGATAAAAAAAAACATGCTGGGACATGCTGGTCAATTGGTCGCCATTGGTTCCTTTTACTACAGGAGTGGCTAAACAAACACGTTGGATGACTTTATGCAACAAGCACTAAAGCTGGTATTATTTGTAGATCCAGCTCCTTTTATATTATCAGGAGGATCTAATAATCCTTTTTTTACAAACAAGTTCAGAAAATTTAAAATGGGGTGAATACTTTTTCATAGAATTATAGGGTGTATATTTTTCTTTCTTTCATATGGTGTGAACCTTGAACCCATTATTTGTAAACATACATATTTGAAAATATGTCTAACAGAACGTAATTACAAACAACTGTAGGATGAGAATGTAAAGTAAACTAAGCATGTGTCAACAGGAAATCCGTTATTGTATTAACAGCTGTTTACCTCTTTTTCTCAGTATGTGCAACATGAGTGTATATCCTCTTCCAGGAACACAAACATAACATTTGTTTCTATCACTGTGGAAATTCTATGAGCCTGAGTGCTGTTTTCTATAAATTATTTATATTTATATAAGTTTATCATATTGAATGTAGTGTGGTGCAATGTAGTATAGCGTAATATATACATATAATAATATATTATACTATACTATGATACAATATATACTATACTGTATATCATATAATATGTATAATATATAACATATGATATATGATATGATATATAAATCAAATATATTCAAAGAGCCCATTCTAAGCGTCTGTACTTACTTTTCGAGTAACTTTTTGCACAGCAGTTATAGTTTTTTTTATTTACCTGGGGATCGGCATTTAAAGACATTAGATGTATAATTGTTATACAATAAGCCTTTAAGGGATGTTTTTGATATAATCTTATCATTTATTTCAACCATGTGTTTTTGATCTTTTATATCGGGTTACATTGAATTGATCTTCTGGAGTTTTTTTCTTTTAACTTCTTTTTCTGATATACTAATAGTAAAATAAGTCACATTACTTTTTTTTCCCTGTCTTTCGGCTTTCAGTCTCATGTGTGAAAAGCGAATTTTTGAAACTGTGAACAGTGTAAGACACCCGTTTTTGGTGAACCTCTTTGCCTGTTTTCAAACCAAAGATCACGTGTGCTTTGTCATGGAATACGCTGCTGGTGGGGATCTCATGATGCACATACACACTGATGTCTTTTCTGAACCAAGAGCAGTGTAAGTTTTCAACCTTCGTATCATCTCCAGTATCTTGTCAATTAATAGATTTTTGGAACTTGGCTGATGAGAATACCGAGGACATAACTTTGATTTCTTGCTTGCGTTTAGATTAGAAAACATCGCACTCTTCAGAATTTGGTTTAAGACAATAGTGATTGTCTGTAACTTTGATGAAGATATTTCATTCATAATTATAATGAGAGATATTCTTTGAGTTAGATTGTTTTAATATTTTTACTAGTTTAATGTGTTTTACAGTTTGTATTGTTTTAAAATGTTTGCAATATATGTTTTGAATTTTGAGCTGTCCAGAGTTGTTTGCTGAGATGGGCAGCTATAGAAATTAAATACAGATATTCCTTGACTTACGATAGTTCATTTAGTGACCGTTCAGAGTTACAATGGCACTCGAAAAAGTGACGGCCATTTTTAACACTCATGACCATTGCGGCATCCCAATGATCACATGATGCTTGGCAACTGGCAGGTATTTATGACAGTTGCAGTGCCCCGAGGTCATGTGATCCCTTTTTGTGACCCTCTGACAAGCAAAATCAATGGGGAAGCTAGATTCACTTAACAACTGTGTTACCAACTTAACAACTCTGGCAAGAAAGGTTGTAAAATGGCACAAAATTCACTAACAGCTGTCTTGCTTAGCAACAGAAAGTTTGAATTCAAATGTGGTCTTAAGTTGAGGACCACCTGAAAATAAATAAATACATGTGTCCTTGTTAGACATGTATGTGTAATGACATGATGTTACACAGCAAACCAATGTCATAAACTTTCAAGTGCTATGCCTGATCAGATAATTCCAAGTAAACACATGTAAAAGGAATTGGGACTTTGCTCATTAATTTTACTTCCAGGACCCTACATGTAATAAATTGTCTTCTACAGTTCCCATTGTGCAAGGTGATAGAATTGTTTCCATTAAATATTTTAGGGCCTATTTTTGTTTAACCTGTGTCTTTTACTTTTGTATTTTGCTTTTGGTTTGTTTTTTTAAAATATTAACCAACTTGACTACCCACTAGATTAGGCAGCATTATCTGGCAAAGTTAACATGATCCTTGAGGCATAAAGCCTGAACAAAAGTGAACTGCTTACTTCCTGGAAAATAGTAACTGCTGATAGTTGTCTTTGGGTGGTGACAGTTTTCTAGAGCTTAAAAAATAAATAGTTGCACACAGCTGGGTTAGAAATCAGCAGATTTTAAGCTTGTGGGATCTGTTTTGTCCTCTGCCAGAATCTTTAGATCCACCCATCGGAGCAGGTCTTTAAAAAAACCTAAATTTTCAGGACAAGTGAAGTAGAACATTGGACTTACAATGCAAGTTCCTTTTCTTCGGTTGAGAGAAGGGACCTGAAATCTGGATGGCTCCTGTTTACATTCTCTGATTGGCAAGACTGAAAGTTTAGTAGCAATCTCTGGAATGAGAAAGAGAACTCTTTGCCATACCGTTCAGGGATGTAAAAAAAAACATTTTATATTCCAAGTGAAATTCAAGAGAAAAAGAATGACAGAAGAGAAGAAACCATTGAAAAGCTAATCGTTCTCTGTGGTAAAACATCAACAGGAAAGTAAAAATACTCTCCTTCCAGTATAGAGAAGGAACTTGGGCAGTTAAGTCCGGCGCTCTATTGTTTTGCAGTTCAATGTTGAAATATGGACATTTAGAGTACACTTATCTCTAGACAAATGAAAGCATAGCATCTCTACTGCACAAATAGCTTTTTAAGCAGTATTTTGAGAATTATGTTTATTTATTTACATGTATTGGCTGCCCACCTCCAGTGGACTCTGAGCAGCAGACAAAACTAATAAAACAGCTAAGACATTAAATTAACAGGTAACACAGACTTACATGCCCTAATAACATAAGCCACAAAACAGAAAGTGGCCCCTAAGCAAATAATAAACTTCAACCTTAGGAAAGAGGGTGCCATCCTTATCTCTGTTCCAGAGGTTGAGGGATGCAAGAGGGAAGGAAGGCATACTTCCTAGATCCCAATGAAATGTCACTGTTCAATGAAGAGAACCTGGAATATACTCATTCTGCTGGAAATACTGGTTGGGCAGAAAAGAGATAAAAGTGGGTCATTCCATGTCAAATGGTCTGGGAGCTCCCTGTTCAACCATCACGGATTTCGATGAAATTTTGTGTGAACATGCACACATGTCCCCAATTAACATTGGTGAAGTGTTACGTGTGACGATGCAATACTTGCGGAGATATAGTCATTTGTTTGACCCCATACTGCAGCCTTCTACAGTATGACACTGAGGTTACAGCAACTTTTCAGACATAATGTCTCCGGCAATATTTTGTTGAGAGAAACAAAACTTGGCCATCTTGTACAACTTGTTGTGCTCTATAATAAAAACATTCTCATGAGCGATCTCCATCTAGATAATTTGGAGCAAAGTTGGCCGAAAATATTGTGGCTCGAAAAAAGGTTAAAGTTTGGCTTTTTATATCTCTGGAAGGAAAGGTATGATAAATGTGAAACTTTGTGCGTAATAACTTAGCAATACAAGGTTTTTGAATATAAAATTTCATTCTCCTACTGCTTTC
Source organism: Oxyrhabdium leporinum (assembly GCA_032468155.1). Taxonomy (NCBI): domain Eukaryota; kingdom Metazoa; phylum Chordata; class Lepidosauria; order Squamata; family Cyclocoridae; genus Oxyrhabdium; species Oxyrhabdium leporinum. The sequence goes on along the minus strand of JANHFL010003660.1, from coordinate 190,567 downwards.
CAATAGTTCACAAACTGAGTGTAAAGTTCACATTTTTTGTAAAAATGCCAAAAATAGGGTATTTTCAGCCCGCTTTTACAAAAAAAAGACCTTCTGGAAACTCTGTTAAATAATTCTCATTAGAAAGAGCATGTTTCAAGCCCCCTAAAAAAGTAGGGTTGGTTTTTTTATCACTGATGTATAAAACCATAAAAATAGGGACAAAGTTGAGTACATTGCTTTGGCAACGTCACATGCATTCTATTATTTTTTCGTCTTGCTTGTTTTATATAGCCATCATTACTACTATTATATTGTGTTGGTCCATGATGACATTGTCACTACCAGTTCAGGCACTTGAACCAGCAACCCCATCGCCATAGGGGGCACGCCCGATAGCCGTGCAACACCAGGCACGGGTGGGTTTCTTGGTTCAGGATCCCAAGCCTGTAGTTTGGTTTCTTCCTTGAGGTTCCAAAGCCTTGTGTGACTATCTGTCCAGTTCCCAAGCCGACAATTGGGCAGCTTATCCTAGGTTCCCAAGCCTAAAGTAGGTATCTTATATGGTTTCCAAACTGAAGTCCGTACTGTTTGTATGAACTGCCATATTCCAATGATCGCTTATTTATTATTGAATTTACGCGCCACGTTGTTTAGTGTCGCTTCTGGGAATTGATACTGTCAACCTGACAGTGTAACTGAAGGCGCTGGAAGCACACAAATAAGATGTGGTTCTGGGATCCAACAAACATCTTGTCTTTCAGGCCAATAAAATGAATGAGCAGGGCTTCGCGGATGCATAAATATTGCCAACGCATCATTTTGTTTGATCGAAATTTCCACAACGTTGTCTGCCCACCATTTTTTTGTCATAAATGCAGGCAACATAACTGCGAAATATGTCGGCCAATTTTAAATTCAGATCAACGGTATTGGATATTTTTGCCACAAAGTTAATTGTGTCATTTGAACCCTACTTTTTTAGGGGGTTTGAAACCTGCTCTTTCTAATGAGAATGATTTAACAGTTTCCAGAAGGTCTTTTTTTTGTAAAAGCGGGCTGAAAATACCCTATTTTTAGTGTTTTTACAAAAAATGTAGACAGACAGACAGACAGACAGACAGACAGACAGACAGACAGACAGACAGACAGA
>JANHFL010003660.1:167762-189335 GCA_032468155.1 Oxyrhabdium leporinum | reverse complement strand
ACAGACAGACAGACAGACAGACAGATAGATAGATAGATAGATAGATAGATAGATAGATAGATAGATAGATAGATAGAATAAAATAAATAGCAAAACAATAACCTGCATAAATACCAGATTCCATTGCAAAGAATCTGTTGTGATGCTTCCTCATTTACCAGGCTTTAATCCCTCAGACTACAAAGGACAGGCCATCTTTCTTTAGGTCTTCTATTAACAGAAGAAGGAGGTGTTTTTTCCTTTGAGAAATATAACAAGCTATATTGCTAAAAAAAATATCTTCTATATTGCCATAGAAGATCTTAAGAACCAAGATGACTCCAGGAAATATAAATGTTTTTTTTCCTTTAAAAGGTTGCATGTATCAAGCCCTGATAAGTTAGCCTCCTACTTCTTTGAACGTAACAGAATCATCCTGCTATGAAAGGAATTATCTTTTCCCTGCCCTCAGATCATATTAAAATAGCTTCCTGATGTTCAGCAACTGGATGTTTTTCAACTTCTGTAAAAGGGGAGAAAGGCAAATTAGTCCTACATTTGAACTTTACAGTCCATGTTATATAACTTTACTTTTTATATTGAGTGCATTTGCTCCCCAAGTACAGGAAGCAGAGGGTTGGAACTAGCATTACTTCTGTCAAAGTCAGAAGCCCCTCTTGACTAGCTGAAAAAGCTTGCAGAGCATTAAGCATTGCTCTTGTGGGGATTTCTGGAGACTGTTATATCACAGTCCTGGTGAAATCCTGGGAAAAGTAAAAACAGCCAGACCATCATATTTACTTCAGCTCAAGAACACAATGCCAGAACTCAGCTGGGTCTTTTGCCATGGGATCCTGAAAGGCAAGGAAGCAATTCCTTTAGACAAGAATCCGGATCAGACCAGTAGCACAAATTTTGTATCCAAAATTTCCCCACAGCAAGTATAATGGAAAGGTGCCCCAATTGACAGACAGTATTTCCTTGCATGGGAATCTCCTGAGATTGGAAGGATGGCTACATTGATAGCTTCTCCCAAAAAGTTTGAAGCATAGAAGACTTGCCCCAGTTTATGGCTGCTCCTTCATCTTTTGAGCACTGGGAATCGGAGGCGGGGGGGGGGGGAGATTCCTGCTCTACTCTCAAGTAGATGTTGTGATTTGGGTCTGAAATGTTATTCTTTGCAGTAGTGTAAATAAATTGCAAAATTGATGAGTTGCATTTCTCTCCAAACAGATTTTATGCTGCATGTGTAGTTCTTGGCCTGCAATATTTACATGAGCACAGGATAGTTTACAGGTAAGTATTTCAAAAATGCAGTGTTCCATTTCATTTTATCTTCTGCTACGTAAATGAGCCTGGCTTAAATGCTGCTGTCATTATGATTAATAAAATCATTCCTTTTCTAGAAGAAATCAATGCTGTTGGGTGTTTGTATATTATTAGGTTTTGTTCAGATTGAAAAAGGGAAACGTCAACAATTAGTAAATATTTGCAAGTGGTACTCTCTAAAATAGCCTTCAGCAGATTGGGTAACTTCCAAATGTGTAGACTTTAATTACAGTCAATGTGGCTATTGCTGAGAATTCTGCAGTTCTCCATTCCATAGGTCATGAAACCCAGCCTGGGGAAGGCAGCTCTATAGCTTAGCAATTACATAGTTGGGTTGTTGTTTTTGTTTTACTATTTTTTTTAACTTTATTTCTTTGGTAGAGATCTAAAGCTGGATAACCTGTTGCTGGATACTGAAGGCTTTGTTAAAATAGCTGACTTTGGTCTCTGCAAGGAAGGTAAGTGTGTGTGTTTTTTTTAATGGCTGATAATACTTACTTTTACTACTGAACATGTTGTAGTGATTGCAGATAGCAACTTTTCCCACCAGCAGGAGAATGATTAAGAACGGAATGTGTTACAGTAATTCAGGCCAGGAACTCTGTTGCTAAGTGATGCAGTCACAAAGCATGATATCATGTGACTCCACTGTTTTATGACAGCAATTGCAACAGCGCCAGTTGCTGTGTTAAGGGACTTCCATGCGATGGTTAGGGATGATGTCATGTGACTGACATTTTCAATCTCCTGACGACTTACCCTTTGAGTTAGCTTGTTGGAAACCAGCAGTGAAGCAGCAAATGGTGATCACATGGGCTGCTGCCAAAGCTGCAGTTACAAGCATCAGTTGTAAGTTTCCTTATTCGGTGCCTTTGTAACTTTGAACAGTCGCTAAACAAGTGGTTGTGTCGTTAAAAACAAGGATTACCTGTTTATGGTAGGTGTGCTCTGCGAATATGCAGAACGAAGATGCTGTATAAAATCCTACATCTCGTTTTATTGCCACATTATATGAGCAAGCTACAATCTCCATAGCAGGAAGAGTAGTGTCCATAGAGAGGCTTTATGAATAGTGGCATTGGCTAAGTGTGCAATATTAAAACTTTAATCTTAAGAAAAACGTGCCTTGCTCATATCTGGGGACTTTTTTCTTTGTCCTCCAGTTTCCTCTGCTGTATTCTTCAGAGCACTAGTTCAGCAGCTTTCAGTATGATTCAGGAAACTCAGAGTTATAAATAGAAGTCCCTTAAATTTAGCAGTACCTCCTCAAAGTTACTTGGTATGTCTATAACATTGTTATTTTATTGCTAGGATAGAGATGGTGGGAAAACAAGGCACAATTCAAATACATTATTTAAAAATCTCTGTTTGTAAACCATTGGTTCAGACATTAAATTCAAAGGAAGTTTAATTAAATTTTTGAATTCAGATTTGGATTCAAATTGTCTTAATCATTCCAAAGCAACCAAAACGGTATCTCATTTTCAGAACTACAAGCAGCCCCAATTGCCACTTGAACTGTCAGTTTATTTAGGATTCTTGCACTGCAAGGTGACAATAAAAAATACTTGGGGTTCAATGTGAAAATAGTTCGGTGATTTCATATGAAGAACTTGTGTGACTATGCATTCATGAATACCATTTTACCAACTGAATTAAAAACGCTGAAGTTGGCCAGTTTTTAAAAAAAAAAAAGATTTGAAAACCAGATATAATCCTGATTCAACACTTTGAATTGAAACATTAAATTGACTTCATTAAACATATAGACATCAAATTGATTTGAGTGTTTAAATGGAATTGACAGCATAAATAAAATTTGAGTTAGTCTGTACAACCCTGACAGATATATATCTAAATCTTTGTGTAATTTGTGTAACCATTGTAGGAATGGGATTTGGTGACAGAACAAGTACATTCTGTGGCACTCCAGAATTTCTTGCTCCAGAAGTATTGACAGAAACATCTTATACAAGAGCTGTAGATTGGTGGGGTCTTGGTGTACTCATCTATGAAATGCTGGTTGGTGAGGTAAGCTTCACAAAACATATGGAGGTTAATAGATGTAGAGTTCTGTAAATGTAGAGTGTCCTCCTTATGCCTGAACGCATGGTGGTGGCAGATATTCTGCAGGTTTGGCCCCCCATTTGAGCATTTCTCAAGTATGAATTCCTTAATGGGATTGACGTTTCATCCTCTTTTCAGTACTGGTTTATTTTAAGTTTGATTTAATAATGCTGTTTGGGGCAAGAAAGAATGAGAGAGATCAGATACACACTTGCTCGATGCTACATGTATTATTTTAATACCTTAAAAATGGCTTTGAATTACCATTCCTAAGAAGTTTTTTTTTTCCAGTCTCCTTTCCCAGGAGATGATGAAGAAGAAGTTTTTGACAGTATTGTAAATGATGAAGTAAGATATCCTCGATTCCTGTCTACAGAAGCTATCTCAATAATGAGAAGGGTAAGACTATTTCTGAAATAGGTACTGTAACATGAAAGTATGTTTTACTGGTACTAATAACAGCATACCTTGTCCCAGTGCCATTGAATAGAAGTGCTGAAATTAAAATGCCTTTAATTTAATGGCAGGCATGATACAACTGAGAACTTAGAAGGACATTCCCCTCCCCTCTTATCAATGGACTTTGGAGAAGGTACTATTATGCAAGTAGAAATGCAACCAGAGGCTTGCTGATGGTTAAGGATTAAACCTTGAATGCTTACAAAATAGAAAATTAGATTTCTAATTAAATGCATGAGGGCAAATGAACCTGGTAACTTAACGAGCAAATTAATTGGCCTTATTTTGTTTAGCTTGCTTAAGTAGTATTTATAAATTGAAGGAGCTTCAGGACAGTGTTTCTAATTGTCTAATTGGGTAGCCCTGGTTCACTATTCTGGTAAACCTCAAATGTTTTGAAATACGAACAAAAGTAATAATATAAAGAAACTTGATTTGACTACTTTTCAGAGAAAGCAGCTTCTGTTTCCCGTCTTTGTCTAAAACTTAGTGTCTCTATCCAGACTACGATTCTGTACTTGATTTGTTTGGAATAGCATCATACTATACATAGAAAAGAATGACCTGACTTCATTCCTGACATTGTTTTCAGCTTTTGAGGAGAAATCCAGAGCGTCGCCTGGGTGCCGGTGAAAAAGATGCTGAAGATGTCAAAAAGCATCACTTTTTTCGGGTGAGTGCCATCTCTCAAGCATGGTTACAATGTAACGATAGCCAGAAGCATAACACTTAACTGGTGCTCTTTTTACAGTTAATTGACTGGAATGCGTTGCTCGCCAAGAAAGTGAAGCCCCCTTTTGTCCCAGTCATAAGAGGAAGAGAAGATGTCAGCAATTTTGATGATGAATTTACCTCAGAAGCGCCTATTCTCACTCCACCTCGGGAGCCTCGGATACTTTTGGAAGATCAGCAGGAAATGTTCAGGGACTTCGACTACATTGCTGATTGGTGTTAATCTTTTAGTCACTGTGAAAATTCCAGCCGATTTGCTCCCCAGGACAGCTTTCTCCCATCGCCCTAAGAAGACCATTCTTCGGATCACTCTCTCTGCCTGTAGCTTCTGATTTTTAAATCATATGAAGATTTTAAACAGTACTCTTTTTAATACAGAGGAGGCATGGCCTCTCTTTTGTATATCTTTTTTGTTTCTTTCTAACCTTGAGCACTGGAAAGCAATTTTGTGCAGCTCTTGAAGCTGATTCAGTGGGTGCGGGCTGTTTTCCACATTCACATGGGCACCCTTGTACTATATCTTTATTCTTCCAGAGAAGAAAGCATCACAAAACACCTGCCTTACAAAGTGGGACCACAGATAACTAAGCTAGACTGATCACCTGCCCGCATTTTAAAGAAAGAAAACAAAGCTGTCGTTCCTCTTCAGGAGAATGAACGTCCCCCCAAAATGGTAGAACTCAAAGACTGTCAAGCACACTAGTGACTTGATTTCTCAAAATAATGTGTATTGCAAACTAATGCCTTGTTTAACAAACTGGTATTTATTAGTGAGGAGATGCTTCAAAACTTTACCTATGTCAAAGCAGCGTCGGTGCTTCCATTTGCAGGGGGGGAAAAAAGGACTGGTCCTAAAGGTTTACCAAAGTCACTTGCTAAACAAATGTGTTTGCCTTTAAATCTTGTTAAACACTGTTCAGAAATAACCAGCAAATATGAAGAATGTAATGAATGTTTTTCTAGTCTTAACCAGGAATATTCCTAAATGTATGAATTTCCCTTAAATACGCAATCACTGTTCTATATTTTTAAAGTTGTGTATTTTCCACATTAACTTCAATCATATTCTAGCAAATCAGTATATCTAGGTATCTCATTCATCATACATTTGCTGTTCAAAATGTTCAAAACATTCATGTTTAAAGAATGAGGAACTGTACTGTATACATCCAGTATACATGTACATTTGGAAACTATAGTTTTGTTTAAATCATATAGATTGACTGTACACTTTTAGTTTTGTCCAGTGGCTGTTTGAATGTATTACTGAAATCCAGATTTAATGGTGAAAACCCACTTGTATACATTTTTATGGCCACTGAATTCAATAATTGTCATCGGAAATTACTGAGAATAAGGGTAAAAGCAATATGTTTTAAGAGAATGTATAAATATTTTTGATAAAACTTGTATATTTTAAGTCTCTTAACACAATGCTGTACCTCAAAAGTTAAAATATCTTTGACCAGATGCTGTTGTGTTCGCTTTACAGACTTTAATGTAGTTTTTGTTAGACATTCTGAAAGAACAAAATCATGTTTAAATCGGTGGAAAGCAACATTCCACTTTGTCGGCCAATGTGTTTGTGATCAACTTCATTTCCTAACATCAGAAGATCAAGAATAAGCATGAAGTTTTTAATTAGTAGACTTACTATTCAATATAAGTCAGATACAGGGCAGATTTTGCAAGAAAGTAGTCACACCAATAAGGGGGGGGCGTGGGGGAGTATTTTTTTTATAATGTTCCATCACCCCATTCATAAACTATTTTGTTTCAGTATGTTAGCTGGGGACTCTAATCATGTTTTATAACCTTACAAGAATATAAGGAATAAGAAGGTTGCCGGAATAACATATGTGTAAATTCCTTCATAAGGAAGATAGATACTTTTTTATAAAAAATCATGAATATTACTAAGTTGCAGTTTTTTAAAAAATTGCACTACCTATCATTTTTCAGTATGCTAATTTGGTTTTTTTTATTTCAAATGGCTACATCTTAAGCAAAACACTACATATCTGAGGTACAATCTGCCAATCCCTTTTCTTCCTTATTTTTTCTATAAACAGCTGGATCCCTGGTAGGTGCTTCAAATTTAAAATCCTATGGAAGAAACTTTTTGTAAGTATAAGTTGTACAGAAATATTTGTAATCTTGAATTTCTGAAAATCACATTAGAGGCAGGGTATTTTCACAAGCTGAATGAAAGCACTAATTTTATCTTGTTTTGAAAAATAGGCAAATTAAGTTTTAAACTCTAGATTGTAAATATATTTTGCTATACATATGTGGCTGCTGAAGCACTTTGTAAAAAAATTAGGGTATTTTAGAATGGTACACTATGCATTTAAATGAAATGTGCCTTTAACAGTGTAATAGTACAAACTCTGCAATTAACTCAAAATTTAAATAGTGAAATTTGTATAGGAAAAAAATTACTGATTTGAATTATAATCTTGTGTTTGATCTTTAGATAAATGATGTCTTTGGAACTTTGTGTGAATTACTTTTTCTTTCAGGGTGGATAAATATCTGCTTTGTTTTTTAAACATTTAAGAAACCTCCCTTAGGTGCCGTCTTCTAATCAAAACAGTTTATAGAGCTGCTTAGGAAATTCCTTAATGGTTCACTGGGGAAACTGATTCCTTGTTTGAAACTTCTGTGCAGTATTCAGTGGGTAAATTGGAAGCTGAACTAATAATTTTCAGCATATGGTTTTAACAGGAATGTGTATCTCCCACACAGGCTGACTTTACACTTCACACTAAGCTCCGTTTTATACTAAGTCACCACACCGCTATGACAAGAGTCACACAATCCAGTAAGCCCAATTGCATTTATGTGTAGCATGTTTACATTGCACATTACAATTCATGGGATGCGAAGGGGGTACTAAGGCCTGCATTGAAAGCTTGGAAGGACGTGGGTAGTTACAAAGTGTTGCTGAAGATTGGCGCTAAAATAATTCTCAGCTTTGATCTGTTATTTCTTGACAGTTTTTAAAGCTGCTTCCTTCTCATGTACAAAATGAGATGATTCTTTCCTGGTGCATTGTCTCATTAGTGTACCCAAGAGAGAAACAATTGAAAATGATTGTGTGAAATACACTTAGAGCCCTTCCAAACCATTGAGAGAAGCCCTTAATTTACCAGTTAACTGAGGTCAGCATGGATTCGTTAAGAACACAAATTGCCAAGCAAACCTTGTAACTTTTTTAAATTAAGTTTTTTAATTGATGAGAAATCTATATTCATAATATACTTTGTTTCTGGACAAACTGTCCCATTAGATTCTGATCAGAAAGCTAATTTTTAGTTAGATATGACAATTATATAGGTACAAAGCTGGCTTGACATAATACTCAGAATGGTTTCTCATCACACTAGAGAGATGAATGAAATGGGTAGCACAAAAGTTAATCTTGAAGCCTTCTCACTTTATTTTCTCAATACCAGTATATGAGAGGAATGGAATCCTTCTCAAAGTTGTATGATACACAATTTTATGGTATAGTTAAAAATCAAAATAACCTAGATGAACGGACTGGAAACAAAAATGAAATTGAACATATGCAGTGTTGTCACTTAGGAAACAAAAATCAAATGTACAGTCATAAAATGAGAATACCTGTTTTGGTAATCATACTTAAGAAAAAGATCCTGAAACACTAAAGTAGAAGAAACTTCTGCAGTGATCAGACTCTTAAACACATGTCCCGTGTGTGCTGCACTTCGATTGAGATACTAGAACATGTTCAACTAAGGTCGGGATGATCAACAGACTGGAAACCCGAGTCCTATGAAGGAAATTTGACAACTGAAAATGTTGGGTTAGGATAGGGGTGTCAAACTCGCGGCCCATGGGCCAGATGCGTCACGCACTAGCCACACCCACCTGTTTTAGCAAAGGGAAAAGTGATATGTCACGTAATGACGTGAGTTTGACACCCCTGGGTTAGGATAATAAGAGTGATAATACAATAGCAATCTTCAAATACCTGAAAGCATATCAGAGAAGCCAGTGATGGTCTGTATTCATTCCAGATAAATGGACACAGAAGTGAATTTAAATAAGGCAGATCCTGATTGGATATTAGGAAAAAATATGAGACATCAAACAAACAGTGGACTATCCTTTTACTAATTATGTTCAAGCAGAGGTTGAAAGAGGTTTAATTTGATTTCTCTGCTAAGCAGAGGGTTGCCCAAAGAATTCCAACATTATCTATGCTTTGCATAAGTGTATCTTCATGCTATTAAGCAATTGTTTCAGTTATTTCAAGATTCTAAAATGATTTAAGCCCAGCTTGGTGGTTTTTTTTAACTTTTGGGTTACTTTTCTTACCTTTTATCTAAAGTTAATCCTATTTCCTATAGGTTTGGACCCATTACTACTTAGACATGATTTTTAATCATTGTGGTTTTTAAAAAGCCCTAGATAAAATTCATTTACTGGACTTACCTATAAAAAGTCTATGCTGATTAGGTTTTGATAGTAATAGAACTTCCCTTAGTTATAGTCAGGATGGTTTATTGTAGTAAGTTGGATTTCTGTGCCCTTACTCTGACAAAGCCATTTGATGGCATTCAGACACTAACACAAAATAGGAGAGCGCTTGACAGGACAATACCATCTTTTGGGAACATTCCTTAACAAAATAATGCCAAATCTTAGACCCATGAAATTGTATGGATGCAAACCACTTTCATGAACAAAGACATTACAGAAAGATATGAGCTTCCAGGAATAATTTTATTTTTCATATACATTGTAAAGCTTTGTACTAAGCAGACGTAAAATTAATTCTTTTAAAAATTATCATGAGCTCTGTCATGTTATAGCTGCTGAAGCGGCAAATGACATCCCCACTCAAAGGAGTGAACCTGATTTTGCAATTTGGACAACAGCTTCTAGTCACAAAAGATTATATTTCTAATTCACTTAAATGCTGCATAATCATTAAAGTATACATTTTCCCAGTTCCATCTCAATGGCCTGGAGGGACTATGGATCTCTCTCTCTCACCCACACACACTTTTCACCCACAAACACACACATACATACATTCCTCCTGTTTTCTTTGACCTCAGCTGTGTTTCAGTAGTTAAACTGACTTCAGCTCTGCTAAAGAAAACAGTAATGGCAGCAGGGAGCTGCTGGAATATCAAGTTGGAGAGAAACATTTGCACATGTAGGGTGAAGAACCTTGGATTCAGTTTCCTTCCTGTTCAACAATGGTACTCAACTAATTTCAATGCCTTAGTAATAGTCCACTTATTTTTAACTGGACTATCATCATCACTGACCAAAAATATGTTCCTGGCTTTGTGAAGAGAGAAATGGTAATTGTCCCACTTCTATTCAAAACTCAGCAATAGAAAAATCTGCCTCTTATGACAGAGACCATGAACATAATGTGGTCAGATTTTTTTTTTCCAAGTAGCCACACAAGGTAATGAAGAGACATGCTCTTGTTTTATGGGACTTTAAATAGAATGAATCAAAGTATAAACTTGACATGGTTAATCTTTTCCTAAGGTGAATAGAAAATTTTCTACAAGTATCTTTATTATCATACGAACTATATTTTCTCTGAATTAAAACTTCCCATTATAATTAACTAATAGTTATCAAGAAACAATGTAAAATTCATGTACAGCATCTAATTCGGAAAACTGAACAAATTTTAAAGGTTACATTTTCCACTTGGATATTTATCTAGGACAAAGTTACATACAGTAAAACTTGCAGTTCAGTACTGTTTTTTGGAAAACAGTTTATTCCGATTGAAATATTTTCCAAAATACATTTTACCAGATCTCTATGAAAGAAATCTAAATACACAGAATAGAAAATTAAATTTGCTGCAATGGTTGTTAAATACTTACATTCACTAATATATACATAAAAAAATGCCACAAAATTATTGTGTTTACATCTGGAATGTGTGCTCCATTTCATCTGATCAGTTTTTCCATCTCCTTTCACCAGTCCTGCAACTGAAGGCTTGACAGGACTGTTTTATTATATGCTTAGTGCTTTTCTAAGTCAAAAATTATTTTGCAGGGTTTTGAAGTTTCACAGCTGGGGAAGTTTGTCCACTGGGGTGTCAAATCTGAAATCTGCTGGGAAAAGGTCTGGAGCACGTGGATAAATCAGCCTATATGACTGTCTTATTGTAACATCAGCTACACCAGCAATGTCTCCAATTTCTGAAATAAAAAACCAAGGTAAGCATTAGCACTTATTTGCCAGAGTTCCAATTCTCCAAATTCACAAATAATACTTACAAACTGCAAAATTAATTATACAATTTACAACTTAGGAGTTTAATCCTGATATTTAAATTCAGGTACTTTTAAGGCTAGTTTCAACTAACACAAACCAGATAAGGTGTAGAGGAAGTGAGAAGGCTTTGCTACAAAGCAATAGGTCATAAATACCATTTACATTTATTTCCAATTCTTCCTGGACCAACCTGAAATGTCTGAATTAACCTCTGCAATTCACAGGACAGTTTGACTTCTATCCTGAGACACACTCAAGTTGTCATTACCTGGGTTTACTCATCAAAGAAAGCAAAAATATTTTAATTTAACACAGCGCAGACTCCGTCTTTGTGGCATTTTCAGTAACCATGGTTTAGCCTGCTCTGTAATTAATTACTAAATTAGCCCAAAAGGAGAGCAGAAATACAGGCACTGACTATTGGACATGTATTTCACACAAAACAGAAGAGCCCTTATGCAAAAAACAGTTTGTGGCATCTGTGCCAATTCTTTCTCTTTTCAAAAAACAAAACACCAACCCCTACTTCTGGCATGCGTAAAACTTACTTTCCTAGATACATAAAGACATTACCTTTCTGTGTTCTCTTTTCAGCAGAGGCTTGTGAAGCCATATAAATAGCAGCAGCTGCAACTGAGATAGGACTCCTTCCAGGAACTAAATCTAATTCCACAGCTTTACGCGCAATGTGTGTTGCGGCCATCTGGACTTGCTTAGGGAGACCCAAGTTTGAACAAAATCTGGACATGAAATCTCCAGTAGTGATCAAATCCACACTTGTTTCTAAAGCTTTCAAGATGAGTTTGAAACACCGGCCTATTTCTTTTTTGGAAATTCTGGAAACAGCACATATTTCTAAAGGATAAAATAGTACATAGGTCACAATGAATTTAGATCCAACACTCCCAGTCACACTCTCCATCAATTAAAGCTTAACAGTTCTTTCATTGTTGGTGGTTACATTTTCATAGAACAGTAACTAATAAAGTGATATTTTTTGAGAGCTTAACCAGGCTTAATTGCTATATTTACACTCACATGCACATGGGCATACATATGTTACATATCAGCAGTGTTTTTTAAAAAATTGAATTTCAGCAAAATATTATGAAAGTGAAAATACTTGTGTAGTTCAAAACAACAAAGAATAATGACAGCCTTTGGAACAGGAAAAATGAAAGTCCTAATTTCCTTCAATCAGTCTTTCCTCATTAATTTTTATTTTGAAGAGAGTAGAAACTCTCAAAATGAAAAAAAAATGTACTTTAGTTGTTGATTACAAATTATAGATCAATATGTAGCTTTGCTTTTTTTTTTTTTTGAATCACTACAATTACCCTGATAGAGTTATTAAGGTGCAACACTAAGTCAAACTGCATATAATCTGTAACCTTGAACTTTTCAAAGCTTAGAAAAATAAATTACAAAGCATAGTGTATAAAAATTCATGGAAATTGTTAGTTGCTTGGAGAGATGGTCTTCCAAATAAGAATCATGCAAGCTAACAATAGGCTTTGGTAGAACAGAGAAGTACTTTGCCATGTTCTTACCGATTTTTTTTTTTACACTTTAATGTATTTTATTAATAGTTGGCCACTTTGGTGCAGGTTTTATCTTTGACCAATAGTCAAAACAATAAATAAATGGATTGATTCATTCATTAATTGATTCATTAGCATAGTAAAAACTGAGAATCTGACAGTTCTAGTACTACTCCATAGGCATGAAAGCCAACTGGGTGACTCTGGGGTCAATCTCTCTCTTCCAGTCAAGCCACCTCCCAGAGTTGTTCTTATGGGGAAAAATAGGAGGATAGAGCATTAGACAGATGCAGCTAAATTCCGGACTTATGACCATAATTGGGATCAGAATTTCCATGGCTAAGGGAGGAAATTGTTAAATGAGCGGCACCCAATTTTACGACTTTTTTGTCATGGTTGTTAAGAGAACCACTGCAGTCATTAAGTGAATCATGCAGTCCTTAAGCTAATCCATTCAAAGTTACAACAGCCCTGAAAAAACTGTCTTATGGCCGTTTTTCACACTCATGATCATTGCAGCATCCCCGTGCATTGCAGCATCAAATTTCAGATGCTGCCATGTGTTTATGTGTCCCGGGTTATATGATCACGTTTTGCAACCTTCTGACAAGCAAAGTCAACGGGGAAGCCAGATTCACAGTACCTTAACAATTGCAGTGTTTCACTGTGATCCCATCATAAAATGGGATCATAAAACTTAACAACTGTCCTGCTAGAGCCAGTTTTGCTTAATGGTGGTCATAAGGCGAGGATTACCTGTAGAAGGTTCACTATATTTGCATTCAGAAGAAAAAAGATGATATAAGTTGGGGCTCCTATGTTGAACAGCAGTTGAAGCATGTGCCACTGACCCCCTTACCTTTAAATGTCCTAGGAACTCCCTCTTGTCTGCAAGCAATGTAGAGACAAGCGGATGCAATGGCATCGTTACTTCTCCCCTTCAGACTCTTCTGCTCATACACTTGTTTAAATAAATTATTTGTTCGATCCTTCAAAGTAAGCAGACAAAATTCAATTAACTCCAGGCCGTTTAATTAGCAATAATATCAGAAAGGCCCCCTGTTCATTATACTATGCTAAATGACGCCAGAAAAATTTCAAGAGGACGAAGCATGACTTACAACTATATTGCGGGGCAGGTTGATTCTGTCAGCCATGCTAGCAATTTCCTTGAAGGCGTTCATCATTGCACGGTCAAAACTGCTCATGGTGCGACGATTTTGATACTTTGAATTCCCAAATTCATCAAAACTAGCCGCGCCTGTCCCCTGCAGAAAAGGGGTTGAGGAACAAAACACATTTACATCCACATAAAATACAGGTAGTATGCATATCTACTGCAAGGTGAATTGGAAGACAACACACCATCTAACTTAAAACACTTTTTTTTACTACTACCTGATAAGGTGATTATCAACAAAGCACAAGTGAAACAGAAATTAATATTATCTCAACATGGACCACAGAACAGACTTAAAATCTGGAAAGCACATATTATGTAAGGGTAAAGTCCTTTATAATGTTAATGTCTTCATTTTCAAAAGCTATCCTTCCAGAAGCAATTAGCACCTCCAATTTAGAAATCAATTGCCTATCTACCGTAGTTTTTATAAAAGGTGAAATATTAACAAGCTCTAAGTAAATTCCACATTACATAGAACAAAAGGAACAATTAAAATGGAATATAATTCCAGGGGCTTCAGACTGACGTACAACTAAGTCATATATTAGCACAGTATCTAAAGCATGGACTGAATTAATCTCTGATATTAGAAAGGTAACTTCTATAAAAATCCTACCAAATGCTGAACAATTATTATTTTTTGGCTTGGTGCATTCTCCTATTAAGATGGCTTGATACTGATTTAGAACCAGAGAGAATATCAATGACTTAAGTATATTTAGGAAGTCATTGTTTCTTACTTCATCACCAGTCACTATTATCTATGTACAATTCATATTAAAAGCACATCAAAAATGTAGAAATTTCAGAAGAAAGTCACCTATTTTCTCTGTCTTCCTGCTGGTCTTTTGCAACAGGCAAGTATGAACTATTATTAGACTTCTCTATTAAACTCCACAGATGGGAACCATAAGCTTTGCCAACGGCCAGGACAGCTCATAAGAAAAAAGAATCTGGAATGGAGTACTTTTGGTTTAAATTATCTTATGTATGTCATTGTCTGACTGAAACCAGGAAGATGAGGAACTATACACATATGTATGATTTAATGTGCTATTTAGCCATAATGTTATTTCTATCTTGTCTTGAAAAAATACATGTGTGGGGAGAAAAAGAGTCACCTTTCTGTTGCTTACAAAAATTTAAAATTTCTTAAAACTGGACCATGCACAATCCAGAAAATAAAAAGCAAAGAGTGAAAGTAGAACTCTGGGTGGAGGAAATATTAGAAAGAACAAACTGCCAGCACAAGAATGTTCCCTCTCCTCCCTGCCCGATTCATACTGGCTGGGTCCATCGGATAGTGCTGGAGAAGTAATCCTTTCTGAATGCTAAATCATTTAAGGCCAACTCCTTGAGCTGAGCCTTTAAAAACCATCATTACCTCAACTTATTTAGCTACCTACCTTAACAATCTTTTCCTCCTTTTTAAAAACTCATACTTTCTATTGAATCTTTAAAGCGATGCAATTAATTATAAGTAACAACAATTAAAAGCAAAACTAATAAATCTGCTTAATGATCTTGCAGCTGCATTCTGCACCAGATGCTGTTTCTGCAGCATGTTCAAGAGACACCATGGAAAAAATGTTAAAAAGTAATCCAATTTTGAGATTATCTTGCTTCTAATGACAACTAGGATCCCATTGATTTCTTTGTTGATTCACTCACTTAAGTCTATTATGTTGCATTGTGTCAAGGCATTGAGTCAAAAAAAGAGTTATGCTTGATAAGGGTTTTAACTGTTTTCTCAACCCTCTCTCTTTCCAGGTAATCTACCTGGCAATGTTAGAGACGCATTATGTCAGTGATAGGCTCATATATATGTTCATTCATAGGTGCAGATTCATATACTCCATCTTGATTCTAATTAAATTATTTTTAACCATTAAAACCCCCCAGTTTTTTTTTTAAATGCATTCAACACATTTTAGTGTATAATTGAACATTCTTTTTTATTTATTTTATTAAAAAAAACATTAGTAAACCAACTCTTGTAAAGATTTGATGATAGATTTGATGATAAAATATGTGAGATAAAGTAAAATGAACATTAACACCACTTAAAATTAGTTTTTCTTCAGAAAAGATGTATTTCTAAATTTGGTGTCTTTCGTTATGCATGTTCTTTATTCTAAAATATAAATTTCTGTAGGCAGTTCTGAGGCCAAATGAAGATGACAAAATTTGAGGATGTGCAAAAATCTGAAGGAAAATATTCATAAACGACTGTAATAATGAGTATAGGCTGCTGTGTTGGAAATATGAACAAAATGAGCATTTTTACATGAGACCTATTGAAAAAAATATTGTGAAAGCCCATAAGAACTCAGCTAAAGTTGGACTGCTGTGGTCTTTGTTGAATTACATAAATGTATGTACGTGTGTGTATGTATGTGTGTATACCATGTGTATAGTTTGGTGTTCGAACAAGACTCTGTACATCAAGCCGAGTTCAGATTGCTAATCATGAAACTACATACTTAGGGATCTCATATTCAGCCCAATACACGGATACTGTGATTTTTGTTATTAATATTTCAGTTATTCTAAAATGTGTATTTTTCCCATTTTGATTTTCATGTATAGTTTACATGAATTTTATTAGAATGTATGTTTTTTTAAAAAAACCCTCAAAGCTTGGTCTAATTTTACAGACCTATTCCATGAATGTTGAGCTGAGCACCCATATTGGTTTACCGAGAGGATGCTAAATACATATTCATGCGAAAAGCTATCACTCTGTTGCATCTGTTTGTATAATTTGTTATTTATGTCGGATAACTCCTCTATTGAGACAATTTAGTATCCACTTAATTTGTAACAGCCCACCTCTCAGTCTGTGCCAGGTTCATTAAGTGGAAGGGAGTTGGGTTGGAGGAAGTACTTTGAGGAATGGGCTGTAAATGTATTTTAAATTTCATACTGTACAAGCTGTGAAAGATAATTATATTGTTCTGTTGATTAGAGACATGTAATCAAAAGTATCATTAATCTATAAATTTGCACAATTTGGTCCAGAAGGAATGTTAAGCAGATCAAGGCTTTGCATGAAGTAGAGATGGGGGAGAAATTTGTTTGGTTTATATTTTGATACAAACCACCCCAGTTCACACTTTTTGAAATAATCTAGGAACTGCTGCACAATTATATGTTGGTTTTTATTTTCACACTTCCCTGAATTTGGCAATGCCATTCTCTGATCAAAGAATATGTTAATGTTAACAATGTGAATGAAAAAGAAAGTGTCAGTTGAAAAGCAAATATTAAAGAAAATCGACTTTTAAAAGTATATGAGAGAATACTTTTCTTAACTGGGGTTTGTTTTTTTTTTAAAAAGGGAGCCTTAACAAGAATTGAAATTTAACTTTTAAGAAAGAGGAGACATTTGTGCTTGATAAAATATGAACATCAGAAAAAAAACCTAAACAAGTAGATTTTCACCTGTTCAGCTTGAAAATATATTTTGATGGTTATTTTATTTTCATTTATTAAATTCTGTAGACCACCAGGGTTGCAAATCTCTGAATCCTGAATAAAGATTAAATGGCATTGGACTTATTTCTGAGTAAATAGACATGACTAGTACCCCGCTGTACAAAACCCTCTCATAATAAATGTCATTTCTACTTCCACAATGACTTGTTATCGAGAGTTGTCTACTTGTGAAAGCAATGTAATGACAGAGCCATGAATTCATGCAACATCTTTCTTCTCTTTCTATTAACTGGAAAATGCTGTTTCCTCATGAGTTCATGGTTCCAGAGTTAAGTACTTATTCACTGATATGGCTGAATTCACCCATGAAAGGAAAATATAGGCTCTGCCAGCAATACAAGTGTCGGAGGAAAAAATGAGGGGAAACTAAATTGCAATATGCTTTCAGTAGTGAAAAATACACAGAAGGAATTAAAAGACAAACAAGATCTATTAAACTATGGATTGAAAGTAGTATACTAACATACTGAAATGCAGTAAGCTTCCACATAATAATTTGCTGGGGAAGTTTGTGGTATTTGTAAAATATGGGCGCCCACCCAATGCAATCTTTCTTGCTCTCAATTTCTCCCCACCCTTCTCCACCATAACTAAAAGTCTGCATGTTTGTGGATTGCTAATGTCATTTCAAGGAAGCAATCAACCAATGCTGTGGTTGATACTAGTTGTCAGGATGAGGAAGAGGAAGATTGGCTATAACAGTTACATATTTTTAAATGATAAGGAAAAAAAAAAGAGGATGATCGGTGGTATATCCTTCTCTCCTTTGGTTTCTTTTCTCTTGAATTATTTACATCCCAAATGATGTCAAAACAATCCCAAATGAAGTTAGAGCAATCAACCAACGAAACAACTTGCTTTCAGAAGTTGTGGCTGCTCCGTCACCGGACGTTTTTAAGAAGAGATTGGACAACCACTTGTCTGAAATGGTATAGGGTCTCCTGCTTGAGCAGGGGTTGGACTAGAAGACCTTTAAGGTCCTGTCCAACTCTGTTATTCTGAATTCTTCATGAACATCATGACAAACTGATATATTGCCTTAATCCTAAAAATACGATAGATAGATAGATAGATAGATAGATAGATAGATAGATAGATAGATAGATAGATAGATAGATAGGCAGATAGATAGATAGGCAGACAGACAGACAGACAGACAGACAGACAGACAGACAGAAGGAGCATAGAGACATACTTACACACATACATATCAATAAATGCTTCACTTTGATTATCCTACTTGAACAAAGTACCTCCTCAAAACTGTTGGCCTGCAAACAAAACCCTCCAAGCAGGCAACCTGGGACTCCTCTTAGTCTTCTGCAGAACTGATGCTATGGGAGAAGATGAGAGATTTACCCAAATCACCTTGTCAGCCATCTTGCCTCTGCATAGCACTCTGCATGCCTTCAAAATGAGTGGCTTTGGCCTGCCCTCCCATTTGGGAGAGTCCAGCAACAGACGTGGATCTTGGTCATATTGCTGGTCTCTTTCTCCTTCTGATGGTTGGGAGAAAGCAAGCAGAAATAAAAAAAAATGGCAGTTGTCTATCTCACTTTTCCCTAGTCTTGGAAAACCCTTGGCCCACTCTGAGGAGACTCCAGATTTTTTAGAGGAACACGGGGGATATGCTGCAAAGTCAGTTGTTGCCTAGACTACAACTGTTGTCTACAGTTGAAGAGAACGTCAAATGGATAACCTTCCTATAGACCTTTCAGTCAAGGAAGCCCCAGTTGATCAGAGAAACTCCTTTCCATTCAGCCATGAAAGCCCACTGGGTACCTTAGAAACAGCCCCTGTCTCTCAGTTCAACCTACCTCCCAGAGTTGTTGTTGAGATGGAATTTGACGCTGTCTACCCTAAACTTGCATAAAAGAGGCAGGATATAAATCATCATAATCCTCCAGAGAAGTTCCGCAATATTCAATCAAATTCCTACTGCATGTGTCATAAATCCATTAGCAAAGAAGCAGAAAAAGTGCACTCAGGAATCTAGCAAAATCCCTTGGTGCCTGTCTGGGTTTGTCTTGATTAATGGATTTATCTGCTCCATCATGGTTGCTGTTAGATTGAGAACAAGACGAAACAAACATAGATCTCCCTAGGGTAACCTAGTCTCCACTAAGAGCCTTGCAACATGGACATGGAAAGAGGTGCATGTTGTGTTTCTTCGGTGTAAATCTTCATTGAGTTTAAGGAGCCCCTTAACAGAATGAACTATTTCCTTCTTCAAAAGGGACACTGGGGCTACTTTGGAAAGGAAGTAAATTGGATTATTGCTCTAGGACAGAAGTGTCAAACTCAAGGCCCACGGGCCGGATTTGGCCCACAGGCTGCTTAGACCTGGCCCGAGGGGCCGTCCTGGAAACAACAAAGGATCCGCCCGCAGTGCCTCTATCAGCAAAAATGGAGTGCGCCCCCCCCCGGTCCTGTTTTCAATCACAACGGCCTCCTGCAGCCCTCTGCCAGGAAAAATGGGACCCAGGGGGGTTGCTGCACACCCCTCCGAGCTCCGTTTTCGTTGGCAGAGGGCTAACAAAAGCAACTAAGAACCAAACAAAAAGGAGAAATATTTCCCCTGTTGCATTTGAGCATCCGGGAAGAGACAGGGAAAGAGAAAGGGAAAGAGGAAAGACAACAAAAAAGAAGGGAAGATGGGAAGAGAGCAAGGAAGGAAAAATAAGGGAAGAGGGGATGGAAGACGAAAGGAGAATGGAGAGGGGAAGAGAAGAGAAGAGAAGAGAAGAGAAGAGAAGAGAAGAGAAGAGAAGAGAAGGAAGGAAGGAAGGAAGGAAGGAAGGAAGGAAGGAAGGAAGGAAGGAAGGAAGGAAGGAAGGAAGGAAGGAAGATTATAATGAGTGTGAGGGAGGGTCTGAGGGAAGTCCTGCCTTAGCACTTGGCCACCAAAGGTGCCCCTGATACGAGTAACGTCAAGCTGGCCATGCCCATCCCCCCTGCCCTCCTGAGATCAAACACAACCCTGATGCAGCCATCAATGAAATCGAGTTTGACACCCCTGCTCTAGTACTTGGGCTACATAACCCATAAGAAGCTGCCATTATTTTTGACAACGGAGAAGGAGTTAGCACCTGATAGAACATCTGCTTGGCATTAATTATTTTTTCCAAAAGATGGTTGAGTTTAGAACCAATATGGTCTCTTCCCCTCTCCCCCCACACCTTAATAAAAACATACAAACCAGAAGAATATACTTCCTTAAAATTCCTGGAAAATCTTCCCAGAATATTTTCAGGGTATGTCAAATATTCACCATCTTCAGATTCTTATTTTGTAATTCGAGGAAATAAATCCAGCTATACTGAATTAAATAGTGAATATTCAGTAAACCAGAGGTTATATTAGGCCCAAAAGGGCTCTGATGTTTGTGCTTAAATATTTATGATAATCCAGCTGTGAATTTAGCAAAATGTGTAAAACACACCATTACGGGAAGCTATAACATGGTTTCTTTGTTATAATAATATACAAATGTTGTTTTGGTAATCTGGGTTTACAATTGGCATAGTGCATAAATCTAAAAAAAAATGAGCCTTTTTTTAAAAAAATTAAAAATCCTCAAACATAATTCAGAAACTAAAGTAAATTCAGATTGAGTGTCTACCCTTTAAACCTCCCTAGATGTTTTGGTTGACAAAGATACAACGCGTAACCTAGCAATCAGAAAAGATCAGCATATAAAAGAGGTAAAGAAAACAAAACAGAGTTTCCATGTTACCAAACAATTTGCGCTATTCACACAAAAAACCCAAAAATTTGCTTGAAAGCTCTGGCGATACGAGTCCTATGAAGAGTCAGAAATGCTAAATGAAGAAGCAGCTTTCAGAAAAGGGAGAGTCAAAGCAGATAGCTAAGACGGATAACGGAGAGAAGAAATAGGCCTGCCATTGTTGTTTTATTAATTGCACAAAGATTTGTGATCGTGCAGGATATATTAAAAGCAAGGATGGCGGTAAAACCTGCCGTTTCTTAAGAGGAGATTTTAAAATGTACACGAAGTGACTAACGATCAGAAATTGCACAATACCGAATAGGGAAGGGAATGAAATGAAGACATGTATTATCTACATGCTTGTTTCATAGCATTATTCTATGCTGTGTCCTGCAGTCGAGCCTATCTCAATGGTACCCGGTGAATCAGATATTATCCATGAAGGCTTGGCTAACGACATCATCAGACACTGGAGTAAGGGGAGCCTACTTTCAAGAGAATCCATTATAAGCTGACCAGCGATTTTGAGAGCCGAATCCAAAAATGGTGCTTGTATTGCTGAATCTTTAGAATTACCTCTTCTTGGCACCAAAAGCTATCTTACCATCAATTTCTCTCTCTCAAACCCAGCAGAATTGGGTTTTTCCGTTTCTCCAGGGCATTGTGGGAGAATGAGGATAGGATAAGATAGGGTAGCGTAGGGTAGGGTGGGGCGGGTGTATGCAGTAGCTGGCCCCCTTATAGTATTATTGCTCATATGTATG
>JANHFL010003660.1:116173-158883 GCA_032468155.1 Oxyrhabdium leporinum | reverse complement strand
TCCCTCCCTGTCTCCTTCCCTGTCTCCTCCCTCCCTCCCTCCCTCCTTCCCTCCCTCTCTCCCTGTATTCATAGTATGAAAATCCAACAGAGCCAAAACGTGATAGCAAAGAGAAGACACATTTCAACACACTTAATACAAATTACTTGTGAAATTCCTAAGTGATACGTTCCTTTGTTGCTCTCTCTATGAGGAATCAACGAAGGTATGTATTTATCTCATTTATCTCATTTAAAAGAACTACCTTGGTAGAAAACATGATGTCTGTCTGTCACTGCTTTTATCTGGCCAGAGGTATCTTTCCAGGTTGCCCAATTTTATGCTACGATTTGTTGTAGCCATCCTACCCATGGTTGGTTTTTAGCACAAATTTTGCCACTATTATTTATACACAGGCCTATGTGTATATCAAAGCAGAACAATTTCCATCTTTATTCAGCCTTATGGAGTTTTGGACCTGAACTGAAAAGAAATACAGTATATTTCTAGCACCTGTGTTTCTGAAATGCTGATTGAAATGACTTTTAGGATGGTCTTAAAGCAATCTTTTTGCAGTAGCATCTTGCTACCCTTACATTAATTTTAAATGTAATTTTAAATTCAGAGCAATAAGAAAAATGCATAACTTTATTCTTTCAAGCCAACTATCACTGCAGTTCATCACAGTCTATTATCCTGATTTCTAAATGATCCATCGATCGAGTGTCATTTCTTAGAGTTATACCTTATTTTATAAAACAAGAAGACTTGAAAATAGTCACAGGATGGCATTCTTGGGCTGGACAGGGAAAAGTTACGATGTAATTTATTTTCAACTGAAAGAAAACAGAAGTCATAAAAAGGAGTGACAGTATTCTTTCTTTCTACCTTTCACAGATATTTCAGCTAAATTTAGAACTGGCCTGATGAAATTCATGAGTCCATTATTTCTGCTGACCATGGGAGGAGATAATTTATGTGAAAAAAATGACCCTGCCTCAGAGTATGACAAATAGTTTAAATATATGAGAAATAGGAGTTGTAAGAAAGATTTCTTATGGAACTGTACTATAATGGAATTGTATTAAAATCTTCACAGTTGTTAGATGTGTAGATTGTTTGTCAAGTGTAACCCCCATGAGCTTCACTTTTCTAAGGTTTGTGATAATTAAGCCCAGGAGAAAAAAAATTCTTCATCTACTATTGAATGTATAATAAAAGGGGGGGACACCTCTAAAGGCTATTCCTCCAGGAAACCTTTAGAACTGGAAATATCAATCAGTTTTTCAGTATTTTTAACCAATATGTTTAAACCAAGGGGAAAATTTTGCAGAACTGTCACTTTAAAAAGAATGGAAAGGAGTGGAGAATCATGGAACAAGACATTAATAGATTCATTAGGGAATATTTAAGTTCTTAAAAATTAAACAAGAGTACTGCTCATAGATGACTTTTATGAAGTATAAGGGAATAATATTTAAGATGCTCTTTGTGGGTGCTGCTTGTAGATAGTACTTCTAGACATAGTTTTTCTTCACAGATCTTTTTTTTCTGGTAAAATCTATTAGCTACTTGTTTTATTAACCCCTGAAGGTTCTATATATTTCAATCTTTCTTCAATGCTGAATATTTAGATTTGGAAAAGATGATTAGGGAGAAAATCTAAGTTTCCAAACAAGAATGTTAAGAAAATATTAGATGTTGTGGGCCATCTTTTCTTCCTAATCTCTGACGCCATCCCCTAGAAAAAGAGGGCTATCACTGAAGGATGCCCCATTACAGTGGCAGAAAGTACGGTAACTTTTCCTTCTCTGTGATCATTGTTTTAAATATATATATAGACAAATGGGTAAACAGTCATAGATTTCGCTCCATCCCACAAAATCTGTTTTGATCCCACAGAATCTGTTTCAAGTATGCTATACTTGAAATCCATATTTTCATGTTTTCAGTTTGCTGATAATGCCTCAGTCCTTCAGCTCCTCACCATACATATTTCTAAATTTTATGGATCATATTCAGGTGCTGTTGCAAGTCATATATTCCTTTCATGGTATTGAACAAATGGTGCGCTATCATATTTCACACAAAATTCAAACATCTTGCCAGCTGCTAAGAGCCCCACAGATTGACTTGTTCAGGCTGCTATTGGTAGTCCAACTATTGTCATGATGTAGTCTACTCTGTTGTACAATTCTCTTTTGCTTTTTCCCAGCTAGACAAACTCAAAGCTCCTTCATCAAATGCACAGATCCCCAAAGTATTGCAGCATATGGTTCCTGCAAATGGAAGTCATTCAAAGTTAATGGAAGCCATTACTGGAATTAATTTGCCACCTTGAATACTCATTTGCCTCCTTGAAACTTGCACAAATATGAGGAGAATTTCTTGCTAAATCTGCTTCAATGCTGTTTTTGGCCAACATATTAAGGGCTGGTACTGTCTCTCTGTCTCCATTTCTGATTACTTTGTCCTCCAGTTCCCATCAGTCCTTACTTGACACATTGAAATTGAGTCCAAGGACTGAATGACAGCTAATGTCTCTTCTCACACTAATGAATCAGCTAAACTACTATAACTTGAAATTGTTGTGATTTACTCTTCTGACAGTTGGGCCTCTTGAATCCGGTATGTATATCCTCTGTCCCTCAATCCTGTTAGTTTCTTCCAGGTGACCTGAAATTTAAACTTCAAATGATTAATTTCACCAAGTTCCTACTGTCTTTTCTACTATTAAATGAACAATGGGTTTATATTACTTGTTACAGTTGGATTGTTCATTAATTCCAGGTCCTTCATTTTCTCTAGGACATTCAGGGCAGTAGGAAAATATAGTCATTATAATTTACTGTTCATTTAAAGATGAGACTACCTCATGTCCCTAGGAATATTATCGTACTCTTCTTGTCACTTCACTTAAAAGCATGTTTCACAATAGTAGACATGGAATCAAAGAGGAAATCATGTCTTGTAACTATGAAGGTGTTCATAGTTCATATACAATATTCTCATCATGTCCATAAGAGTATCAAAGGACCAAAATTAAGACTACCTGCAGTTCCAGCAAAATAAATCCCAGTCCAATTCTAAAATGGTCAATTTATTTATTTGATGTTGGTCCTTTTATTAGGTTCATTATTTACTTGTTATATAGAGGCTAAACAAAGGTCAGAAGTACAATTCCAGATAACATTTCTTGCTATGTCAGTAATTCAACTTGACCAAAATGATCAAACTTTAAAGTATACCACTGTTCAACTTCTCCTTCTATGGCTTGATATTTTCTCAAGAAGCTTTTTTGATATCCTTGATATTTCTGAAGACCATCAGCTTCTGTTACTGTCTATAAAGCAAGATGGGAGACGGAAGGAGAGAGAGATAGAGACAGAGATTACATCTTGGCTGCAAGTTTTCTGCAAGTTAAGCACCACGTGTGGCATTTGTGTACTAGTTTTCTGATGTGAGCCAAAAAAATCTGCTGCTTTTCCCGATCACAATATGTGTTATTGGAAAGGAAATAAAGAACATGCTAAGTCACCACAGTATAAAAAAGATGTGGAGGCTGTAGAAAAAGTGCAGAGAAGAGCAAGCAGGATGATCAGAGGACTGGAGACTAAAACATATGAAGAACGGTTACAGGAACTGGGCTTGGCTAGTCTAGGGAAGAGAAAGACCAGGGGTGACATGATAGCAGTCTTCCAATATCTGAGGGGTTGCCACAGAGAGGAAGAGGTCGAGCTATTTCTCATAGCACCCGAAGGCGAGACAAGGAATAATGGATGGAAACTGAACAAGGAGAGATTTAACCTGGAAATAAGGAGAGATTTTCTGACGGTGAGAACAATTAACCAATGGAACAGCTTGCCTTTGGACCTTGATTTTTATGGGTTTTAATTTTAAACGGGGTTTTAAAAGGGTTTTTAAGTTGTGAACTGCCCCGAGTCCTTGGAATGGGGCGGTATATAAATTTAATTTTAAATAAATAAATAAATGATAGTTTTATTTATTTAGAAAATTTATATGGCCACCCACTCACTCTCATTACATCTTACGTTTTAGTGAAGTCAACCCATTTCACTCCTATTCGTTCTCTGAAAATGTTTTTTTGTTTTTCTGTAATCCATTTTGTAAAGTATTTTAATATATTTCCATCTCTCTTTAATCTTATCTGTCTGCATTAGGCCTCTTCCATGATTTCTGGAACATTCTATGTAGCCGCACCTGCTCTCACTCCCTAAGCACTGCTGCTCCCATACAAGAGCTGCAATCAGGTCTCTGAAGCTCCTGAGTCACCTAAAGCAACAGATAAAATTTCAGCACCTTTTTAAAAAAATATTCCCCAAGCCTTGTAAAGATCAATACTAAAAACGCTAGAGAATATTCTCTAGCCCAGCAGTTGATTCTTTATTCTCTAGAGTACCATCATTCCAGTACTTAGAAGCTGGCAGCCCAATTTGGCTTCTTTTCCCTCAATACCAAATCTAAACTTATTTCCAACTTACATTAATGTAAGAAAATCTGTTTTCCACCTATAAACAAACTTGTGCAATTTTATAAGGACAGTGAGTGGTCTGAATAAAAACCAAACTTTAAATTTACAAAAATGAAAAATCAAACATTATTTATTCCACTAATCTGAATCATCACAGCACCAAATATAATTTAATATATCATTCTAAATCATAGTTTATTTTACCATGGTTTGTTGAACAAGCCAGAATCGGTCTTGTTAGTTAACTAACATACTCATAATTTGTTTGAGCTATTCTTTGTTTCCTTTCCCTGTTGGCTGCTTTTGCATTTCATCCTTATAGACAGGGCACAAAATACCTCAGTAAATGTCAAGAAAACAAATAATGCATCCCTATATACACATTATAATCAGCAAACAACAACACATTTTTAAATGTGGTTTGCAACCCTAATACAAAGTACTATTCCTCTTCCTTATCACACTAACTCTGAATCAACAAACCAGTTATGGTTAGTGAATCCAAACCTACAATTTTCTCCCATTTCAGTTTAAGATCATGGCTTAGTACCATATTCATCATATAGTACTAACCACTTGTTAAACACTTTTATTATCGTACCCAAAGAACACTTTTGCAGAACTCAGTGTACACATCTGAAATTAAAACTGACCTATTTCAGAATTGTATTATATTATAACTATTCCAGAGATCCTAACTTATGTGCATTCCCACAAAATGCAGAAAAGTAGCATAAAGAATAAACATGCACAGAAGAACATGAGGAATTCAATTGACCTGACACTGAATGCAGGCTAATGCAATTCATAGTAGCAAAACTATAAAATGTTTCTTTGTTTCTTTGTTTATATCCCAACTTTATTATTTTACAAACAACCCAACACATCTTCCTCCTCCTATTATTCCCACGATAACAACCCTGCTAAGTGCAGTGGGCTGAAAGAGAGTGACTGGCCCAAATTCACTCAATTGGCTTTCGCGGGTAAGGTGGAACTTGAACTCACGGCCTCCCGCTTTCTAGCCTGGTGCCTTAAACCTCTAGATCAATCTGGCTCTCCATTTATACTTTTTTTCCCCCTTAAAAATAATCTTCCGTAATGTCATCATTCAAAAATTTACAACTTTATACTTAGATTTTTTGTTTCCTTCCCCCTTAAGTGGTAGTTTCTGTGTCAGTAACGACGAATGTTCTAAATCTGGAAATAAAGGATGACAAAATCTAAAATCTATCCAGCCATAACACTTCACGACTTTATAGTTTCATATTCAATGTCCACTGCCAAGATCAGCTTATTATGTGGAGACCTGGGCAAGATCTGTTAACTTTTATTTACCACTATGAAGTAGTAGGGGGGAAAATCACATAATTATATATTTGTTTACAGAGATGACCTAGCAAAATAGAAAACTTCATTACCGAAAATAGCTGCCTATACCAGGGGTTTAAAACTTTTTCAGTCCATGGAACCTGTTACTTTGGGGAAATCCCAGGACTCTTGACCATGAGGCAAAGCTCTAGTGATCAAATCTGGCTGCTTCTAAGTGAACTTAAAACTTTCTCATAGAACCTGTCAAATTCTCATGCACTCTTAAGACTCCAAGCAACACAGCTGAAAAAATCCTAGGATATAATGCATCACAGCATTCAGACTTCAGTTCACACAATGAATACAGTGGATAGCCTTTCTGTAAAATGTATATCCAATTCTAATGTATTTTAAACTGTTATGTTAAAATTCCATACTGTGGATTTCTGCTGGCATCTGTTTTAATATTTTTCCCCACTACAAGCACTGCACTGTATTTTAGGAACTTTAAACAGAAGACAATCCCATACAATTTGTTCAGATATTAAATAGGGAATGTGCTGCCCTCTAATGACTGGCAAAATCACCAGCTTTCCTCCACAAAAATAAAACTGTAAAGCACAACTAAAATTAAAAATAAGAGTAAATCAAAATCATAAAAAACAAAAAAGCTACCTATGAATATGAACATAATACACAGGCACAGTTATAAAATTAGAATTGCAGTGGATTATATTTGAGATTAAAGAATAGTAGTATCTAAATCAAGAAAAATCAAATGTTCTTATATGTAATGTAATTTAGGAAAGAAACACACACTAATTAAGCGATCAAAGATGCCCTAAGATTTATTCTACATTTAAAGAAGCCCAATGATGGGCCAGTCCATATCTAAACAGAGGTATCTAGCTAAACCTACTGAAAGTGGTTCTCTAGAACTTTAGTAGCAATCTTTCTAAACTCTGCTACATGACATCCATTTAAATGCCAGAAATGCCACATGTAAACTGCCACAAAGTGAAATTTAACATTATTTTAGAAATGAAAGAGTCCCATAGCCTTGTTTTTTATGTTGTGTTATTTTTTTCTATACTATTTCCTAGATTAGCAACTTCATCACAATTTTATAGAATAAAAACCGTGGAAACTGAACTACTAGTGATGAATGGCATTTCTTACCTCCCAGGAAAAACAGAGCTGAGGAAAAAACTAGCCTTGGCTCACTCATGAGCCATAGAAGGAATACTAAAAGCACTTTTACAGGTAGTGCTCCACTTATGACTGGCCATTTAGCAACTGTTTGAAATTATAACACTCGTCTCCAGAGCCATCTGCAATCCAGTTTTGAAGTTATGACAGCCACACACATTCTGGGTGCTTAACAACTGAACTCTATTTACAGCAAGTTGCAGCATCCTGCAGTCACATGCATTGCATTTTGGGGATGCACGCGCGCACTTTGGGCACTCGGTGCCGAAAAGGTTAATCATCACTGCTCTATCACAACCAAATCATTTCAGGGTCATGTTGTCAATTTCTAGAAATAAATCCTGAATCAGATGCAATTTGAATTGTTCTAGATGAAATGTAGGATTCCTGGCTTTACAAATTTTGCAAATCCCTATTCCTATCTATTTCTATTATACAGATTTTATTACATTTCTCTGTAGAAGTTTTGCAACATAATTTAGCTTAAATCAGTTTTCCCTAACCAATTATTTTACCTGATTAAAGCCATTACATTCATTTTGTACAATAACCCCTAGAGCTGAATTTACATTTTTAAAGCCTCCATTTAAAAATGCCTTTTAGAAGCCTTCTGCACCAGCAGTCTTCAACCTTTCCAGCTCGGTGGACAGGCGGAGGTGGCAACAACAGTGCGGGGAGGAAGAGGGGATGATTTCACACATGCATTGCTTTCACAAATGCAGCTTCGTGCACATGTGCACTGGGCCACAGCCCAATTCCGAGCAGGCTGCAGCCCAGCACCAGGCCATGGACTGGGAGTTGAGGACCCCTGATCTACACTACATGCAATCTTTTTAACCCACTGGCTACTAAGATATTACTATCTGATATTATTTACTTCTCCAGAAGTTTATAATCAATCTGGACTTGTCTCTATAAATTTTGAACAAACAGAAGACTGTCTAAATTTTGTTATACAATAAAAACAAAATCGCAATATGCCACACTGCAGAAATAGAACAATGAAATGCAGAAGCAAACATTCAAGCCCAAGTCCCTAAAAATTCCAAATTCATTTTATTGAAACCACTTAAATCCCAGAAAATCCTTACAAAGGAGAGAATTCATCTAGCACCAACAAGAGTACATAGTAGGAAACAATTCTTCCTAAAAAAGGAATTCTGTAACTGAACTGCTACTACAAATGTACACAATTTAATAATTTCAGAAATGGAATTCTTTAGATAATAGGGACAATTCAAGAGTTCAGTATTTTTCTATATCTAAACATTCGAGAAACAATTGAAGGTGTCCAAAAGAAGGGAACGGTTACCTTTGAAACCTCTACAAGTTATCATTAAAAAGGCCTTGCTTGCAGCAGTCTCTGATTGAACCACTGATTTAAATGGTCATGAATGCAAACCTCAACCATAGGCAAAAGAGAACTTTCTAATAATCTTGCCAGCACCAAGAGTTCAAAATTTAAAACTACCTCTTTGGCTTATCTGTGAAGCTAGCTAGAAACCAGCATAGTTGAGAAAGCACTGATTTATATTAAAAGCTTAATTGCGTTTTAGAGCCTTGCTAGCCCTATTAGAATTACAAATCAATGTCAAAAATAGTTTCCATGTTAAATGCCATCATACAAATTCTACATCATACATGTAGAATTCTTTTGGTCCTGAGCAACTCAGAAAAGTTGCTCAGGAGTATTATAGAGTTTTCTGAATTGTAGATTTTTTAAACTGTTTTTCTGTCCTGCAAGGGGAGGAAAAAGCTAAAATGTAGATATGAATCCTGTAAGATTTACATTAAAGGTAAGGCTAAGAATATGTTTTTGTTGCCACAAGTTAGAAAGTTCTCAAGCAATTTAACGCAAGAGACAGTAATGACAGAGAAGAACACAATTTTTAAAACTGTTCTTTTAGTATTCTTTGAGTACTTAGTAACACAAATCACTTGCATAAACGTTTGCAGGCAACTCATCTATTAATTACTGAGTGTGGAAGTTTACTCAGTTTGAAAAGTGCAGTGATTAATAATAAATATATTTTATCATCTTAGACTTTTGAGAAAATTATGAAACATTAAGAATATGAAAAACAGAAGAATTGAATATATAATTACTCACCTACTACAAGTCCACATTCTGGACAAATCATGTCTCCAGCTCTATAATCTTCTACTAAAATGGAATCTGGGTGGTTTGGACATGTCACTCTAGGCAGAACGTCCAAGCTTTAAAAAATATAAAATTAAATTTTATATGACCATTTACAATAAATAGCACCATGTTTTACTTAATTTCTGAATCATTCATTTCTAGTGCTTTGGGAAAATTCATTTTAAATGAAATTCACAACTACGACTGACATCATTTGCTAAAGTATTATATAAAGCGACCGTTCTCAACAGGCGTTTTTCAGATGTCTCAAGACTACTGTTGCCATCCATTATCACCAGCCACGCTAGCTGGCTTCATGGAGTTGCCACTGCCAAAATAGGAAGCGGGGCAGGGAAAGGATGGATGATCTGGTTCAATACTATGGAGCTACATAAACGAAGATGGTTTATGCAGTTCTTTAAAATTATGAAATATGAAATAAGTATTTAATTTAACTAAAAGTCACATATAGTCCTGAATGGAAAATAGAAATTATGCAAAATTAGAGACTCATATATAGCTAAACTAATCAAACTAATAAATAGTTTGTTGGGCTGTTTTTTTTTTAAATACTCCATTTTCTACCCAATAGTATTGGAAGTGGAAGCACTACTCAAGAATATGAGTTTATCATACTGGATTAAAATCCAAAGTGTGCACCCTGTTAAATTCCTGGTTTTTCTTTTATTCAACAGACATTTCTGCAGTTATAGGTGGTCCTTGACTTACCATTTAACAACCGTTCAAAGTTACAGTTGTACTGGAAAAAAAAGTAATTTACAACTGGCCCTTGTATTTACAACTGCTGCATCCTCAGGGTCATGTGATCAAACTTTAGGTGCTTCCCAACCAGCATGTATTTACAACAGTTACAAAATTCAAGATCTCATAATTGTTATTTAGAACCTTCTGAAAAGGGCTTCTGAGAAGCAAAGTTAATGTCGGAAGCTGGATTCACATAAAGACCATGGCAAAAAGGTCATAAAATTGGATATGTTTCACTTAACCACATCAGTTAGCATTAACATTGATGGTCAATTGTAGTCATAAGTCAAGGATCATTTGCATTTATCTAGAACTACCATCAACAACCTTAGAATAACCTAAACTTAAAATTAACAGGAGTACAATGATTATTCAAAAGAAGTACCTTAAACATATCTCATCTTATGTTTCTAACCTGCTGAGTAAGCTGTATTTTACATGAGTAAAATGGAAATCAGATCACTTCACTTTAATATAAGAGCTATTCTACATTAATGCTGTATATTGCATCAATGATTTTGGCTAAAGGTATTAAAGGGAAGAACAGCCTTTTGTCATATCTGTTACTGGTTCTAAAATTTAATCTTTGTGTAAGTTCTTTGCAATAAGTCCATGAGATAAACAATATGAACACAGTATTAGCTACTCTTGCATGTAATAAGTAGCAAGAATTCTGGAGGGTTCAAACTTATTCATAAACTGCATATTCATTCACAGTGTCTAATTTCACTCGTTTAATCTTCTTGCCATTAAGAAAATCTAAAAAAAAGCAGAATCCAACTACAAGATGAAATGTTACCAATACATAAAAAGGTCTCCTGGCTCCCCTGGATCTTTTAAGCAAGCAAGCTTCAAGATTGCTTTATTTTTAAAAAAATGCTTTTATTCATCCTACTAAAATCATAAAGAAAATTACATTCAATATGTAATTTTGGTTAACTTTATTGGTATCTGAATTCAAAACCATGTTTTCCTTTATGCATATATAAATGCCATCCATAATATTAGGAATCTGGAAATAATATTCAAAAACCAAGTTAAGAATACTAACAGACTAATGATAGAAAAATGTACTTTTAATTCTACTGTTGTTATGTGCATCTTGGAAACAGTGCAAATAAATAAAACCGAAAACAAACCCAATTTAATCTCTTGGAAGGAAAAGGGGACTGAAAATAACAGCTAGCCTCATTTGGCCTCTGGCTTTTGGATACCATCATCAAGAATAAATTAGCTAGTAAGCACACACAAAATGATCTGTTTCACCTTACTAATCTAAGCAAATTGCTGAAACTACCATCTTCATAGTCAAGATACTAAAAAAAAAGAGAGCATCTGGTGAACGATGAATTTTATAGATGTGAAATTCAAAAGTGCTTGACAAAATAAACAATTGGAAGTAACTACAAAACTGTCAGTACTCTTAAAAAGGAGCTCCCTGGAAATATTTTGAAGATAAACCATAGTGTTCTTCAACAAATATATTATACCTTTAACTGATTCCTCCCTTGGACAGCAAGGAAGTTTTCAACTTTTTTAATATGACAATTTATTGAAACACTTTTTCCCCTGATTTTAGTGAGCCTACTAACTTAAAATTTAATTTGAACTTCAATCACAACCCCAAAGTTGTGTCATCTTGGAAAACATACATCTCCTATAAAAGATTTGAAATTATAAACAGTTATGCATACTCATGAATGTACATGGAAAGGAACCCAACAATTTTGTGACCATGGCCCTAGCCAATGCAAGCCAAACTTTTAAATCAGTTTAATTAATTCTAATGCAAACAGCTGTTTTCCCCATTCATCTTGAGACCACTGGATTGGAAAATATTAGGGAATATAAGTCACATCTTACATTAGCTTATGTCCTGTATCCTAGCTTCATATTTATTGCCAGGCTGAATTTAAACTTTTAAATGGACCACACTGCATTAAGAACCATTTGCTTCAATGTTATCACTCCTGGAGGTAAATCTGCTCATAAGACATGTAGGAACATGTGAGAGACAGAACCTCTTAGTTACTGTTCCATTACTCTGAAATATTCCTTTAATTAAATTCAGTAATTCTCCTTACCTGTGACTTCTGCCAGTAAAGATATTGTGAGTCTTAGTTTTGTTGCTATCCATTTTCTTGCTACCAATCTTAATCTGCTTTTTTTATACCTTGGTGCTGTTAAGCTGTATTAGATGTTCACTGTTACTGCTTTAGAAATACAGTAGTTAATTTAGAAATACAGAACATCTTTATATAAAAAGAATTAATCTACTGGAGCATATACTATCAATAGTTGATTGCTAGGATGTTTTTCAGAGAACTAGCAAGAGCTAGCAGATTTTTTTCAAAAAAATGCTTATTACTAAGCTTATCACTCTTCTTCTGTTTAGAAGAATATAAAAGTATTGATCAACAAAGTTCACTTCCTTCTCTTTGTACCAAACTTTTTCAACAACGCTACACATTAATTAATAAAAATCAAACAGAACATATAATACCGGAGAAGATACTTCTAAAACTGCTTAATTAACTCCTGATTTTTTTCATCCAAGTAAAAACAAAAACTTTCACTTATTCAGTTTAATTAAATTAAACTTATGACTTAAAGTTAATCTAGATTTTAGATACAACCTGTAATTCAAAACACAGGTTAGCAATTATTGGGTAGGACTGATATTTTTAGAAAATGAAAATAAAATTTTATTTTATCCCACCTTTCCTGTTTTTATACATAACTCAAAGCAGTAAATGCACACAATACTCCTTCCTCCTATTTTCCCCACAAAAACAAGCTTGTGAGGTGGACTGGGCTAAGGGAAAGTGATTGGCCCAAAGTCACACAGCCAGCTTTCATGGCTAAAATAGGAGTAGAAGATGGAACTAGAACAAACTGGCTTTTATTTATCTATCAATTATCCTTAACTTGAAAACCAAACATACTATACAGTCAGATAGTTAAAAAACATAAAGCTGGCTAAGATTCACAATTAATAACCCAACATCAAATATTCCTGGGATGCACTGGCATATTTATACCATAAAACATTTTTTCTACATATAAAAGCAACATTAGCAAATGGCAATGAAATTTATGTTATATCTGCAGATGTTTAAAGTAAGCCTCCCATTGTTTTAGAGATGAATTTCTTCTAAATTTTTACAACTGTCAGAGAAACCTGTTCATATAATTCAGGTCTGCATTTCTTAAAACTTTTTTTTTCTCTCAGGACCCCTTCCCACTTTTAAAAAGCATGGAGGACCACCAAAGAGCCTTTACCCTTTGTTTATACAAATCGTATTTTTACTATATTAAAAATTAAATGTGATTCATTCATTTGCCACTAACAATTGTTTTGATGGTGTTTTAATATTGTATTATTTTTCTACACAGGTCGAGAAAGAATTTTGATTTTGGTGGCTCCTAATGGGACCCCCAGGAATAACATAACCACACCTTAAGAAACACTGATTAGAGGTTTCTCAAACCTCTAATTTGGAGTCCCCAAAAGGTCATGAACACCTGACAAAGGAGGCACTTTTCTCTAAACCAGACTTGGGTTCACACAAGCAAATGAGGCACTGGCAAAACTAGCTCCAGATTTGCTCCCCTACTTAATTTGGTACAGGTCATCTTCTGGAAAAACCGTTTGCCCAGGAAAAATTGGAGTTTGACAACGTATAAATAACCCTTTGTGAGAGATAAGGGCTTTCCCCCGCACAAGTTGGAGAGTTGGGTCACCTCAAAATGTCAAATACCTGGATAAATTGCAATAAACATCCCCTTAAGGAAAAACGGCACACGTTATTTCTCGCCACATCCCCCTAACACAAACATTAACTTTATTCATGGAAAGTCAAGCGGGTCCCGTCTCATTTATCATGAGCGGATCGCGATGCCGCAAAATGAAAGAAAGGCGACAGGATAGGAGTGGCGGCTATATATATATAAAGGCTTTCTTTTTTTAAAGAAAAGTATTCCTTTCTGCTCCGTCGGTGCGACGGCCGATTCGGTCCCAGCGACGGGGTTGCTTAATGCGGGGGAGCGCTTCAGCAAAGGCGGTAGGGAGGCGAAGAGAAGCGAGGAGGGGGGCGAGAGAGGCTTGGAAAACGGGGATCCTATTGAGCCCGGGGGGCCGGGGCTCAAAGCGCTAAGAAAGGCAAGAGCAAAAGCCGCGGAGGGGGCAGAAGGCGAAAAAAGACGAGCCGCGGGGCGAGAAGTCGCTCGGAAGGCCATAAAGGGAAGACGTTCCTCAGCAAGTCAAGGGAGGTCGAGGCCTAAGAGGAGCTCCAGCCGTAGCCGCGGCTCCTCCCGGCCTCCCCGGACACCCTTCATTCTCCCGCCCAACACCGCCCTCGCTTTAAAACCCGATGTCAAGGCTCCCAAACCACAGCCTTCCCCAGCTGAGGCGCCTTCCCCGACTGACCGGCTGGTGGACGCCATCTTGCTTCCTCCTCATCAACTCCAGCAAGCAGAAGGACGGGTTTCCTTTTAAGCCAAAGCTCCGGTGGGCTGGAACTCACAGAGGCCTCGTCGACGGAAAGCCGTGCGGGTCAAAAAGCAAAGGCTCGCCTTTTCCTGGCTTCTTCCGCGGGAGGAGGGAAGAGGAGAGGCGGTGCTGTCCCCAGTTGTATTTAAAAGGAGGAGGGAGGTCTTAAGTATGTTTGCTAGGAAGGGTGGTTGGTTAAGCCCGTTGGGATTTAAATTCCAGCAAAGATATTTTATACACCTGTTGTATAGTTGAAAATTTTACTGCAACCAATTTTGGTCACCATACTACAAAAAAGATGTTGAGATCTTTGAAAAGTTCAGAGAAGAGCAACTAAGATGTTCAAAGACCTGGAGACTAAAACATACGAACAAGGGCTGCAGGATTTGGGTTTGGCTAGTCTAAAGAAAGGAAGAATTAGGGGTGACATGATAGCAGTATTCCAGTATTTGAGGGGCTACCACAAAGAAGAGGGGGTCAAATTATCCTACAAAGCACCAGAGGGCAGGACAAAAATCAATGGCTGGCAACTAATTAAGGAGAGAAGCAACCTGGAATTAAGGAGAAACTTCCTAACAGTGAGGACAATTAACCAGTGGAATAGCTTGACTTCAGAAATCATAGGCACTCCATCACTGGAGGTTTTTAAGAAGATTCTAGACAGTTATCTGAAATGGCATAGGTTCTCCTGCTTGAGCAGGGGGCTGGAGTACAAGTCCTCCAAAGTCCCTTCCAGCTGATTCTATTCTATCTATGGGTAATACTGGCTAAGATGGGACTTGAACTCACAGTCTCATGCTTTCTAGACTAGTGCCTTAAGCATTCGACCAAACTGGCTCTCGCACATATGAACACTTATGCAAGTTTTATCTTTTTGACCTTGTGATTTATTTGCCATTTTGGTGACAGAATTAGCTAGGACCATATACAACTGACCTTAGGCCAGGGGTGTCAAACTCACATCGTCACGGCAGCATGTGATGTATCGTGACTTTTTTCCCTTTGCTAAACTGGGGGTGGGGGTGGCCAGTGTGTGACACATCCAGCCCGTGGGCCATGAGTTTGACAGCCCTGCCTTAGACGCAAGACAGAATAAATGCATAGTGTTCTGACCCAGCCTTCACAAGCAATGAGAAACTGCTTACTTATGAGTAACACAAACCCTTTTTTATTTAAGTCAGGGAAGCAATAGTCTTTGTTCACGTTGGATGAACAAAACCAAAAGTAATGAGTCACAAATGGAAGTCATTTCCCCTTCTAAAAACAGGGCAAGAATAATCTGTTCAAATCGGCTGAGGCAAATTCACTCCCTGTTATTTTCCAGCAGGGACATTCTATTGGCACTTCAAATACAATTAGTCGCAACAAACCTGGTTCTGGCAAAGGAATCTGACGTGATTGATGTAATGTACACTGGAAAATGAATGGTTCTCTGCAACAACTGGCCACTCCCAACCCCTACTATTTATTTCCTAGTCAGGGAGGGTCTGGTTAGTATCTATGTCTTCTTTTCCCTGAGAGCTGGCTTATTGCTTTCTGTTGCTCTCCTCTCCTTTCCTCTCTATGCATAAGCACATCTGGGATGGGACCCATCTGTTCCTCCCCCTCACTCAGCTCAGGCCCCAAAGACAGCTGCCTCTCCACCTGGGGGAGGATGGAAGGTCCCAGTTCTGCATCTGCCTCTGATCCTGCTTCCACATCAGAGCCTTCCAAAGCCTCCAAAGCAGGCCCAGGCTCCCCCTCAACCTCTCGTGACTGCTGCTAGCTCTGGCAGCCGATGGTCCACAACACAGTTGCATGATGGTGCAGGTTAATGCATCTAAAAGTAAGCTACATTTAACTAACTTCTGTGTAAATATGCATATGGTTGTTCTGGAGGGTCTGCAGTCCCGTGCATTTTGTAAGAAGAACACATGGAAAATAACTTCCAAGTACAAACACAAAAGAACAGATGTGCTATCTAAATTAGGCAACAACTAGTTTCTCAGCAGATAAAAGAACAGGACAATCAAGCCAGAGGAGGGAGGACTCTATACAATGAGATATTCTTTCTATAAAGGGGATTACACCTCTTCTCACTCAATTCTCTGGAAAGTGGTATATGGTTCCCACATTGTGCTTACTCTACATACTTCTGTGCTGGCATTGGTAAATTGTTTTGATAGGACTCCTTCTGTACAATCTGCTTTCCATATCTTCTTGAAGACTAACAGAGGAATCATCCTGTCATGGGGAAAATTGCTAAGCATTAGCAACCAAACTGACCCAGATTACAATGCTGTGTATAATAGTCAGCCAGTTTGGTGTGATTATGAAAGGTACTGGCCTATAAGTCAGGAGACTGTGAGTTCTAGTCCCACTTTAGGCATGAAAGCAAGCTGCATGATTTCAGTCAGTCATTCTCTTTCAACCCAATGTTACCTCACAGGGTCGTTGTTGCAGAGAAAATAGGCAGGAGTACTAGATATGTTTGTTTACATTTTAAAAAGCAGGATAAAAATGTAAGAACAATAGTAATATTACAAACCTATTTTACCACATGTTCACAATTTTCTTCCTTACCCATGTTATTTTCCTTCTTTAGGTAAACAAGAAAATGAAGAAATCCACTCTTATCTGTTATATTTCTATGTTAGGTTTATTATGTTTTTTGCACATTTATAAAATCAATGAAAACAAATAATCAGATAAGATTTATGACTAAGTAGTTTTAGTGATTTCTTAAGTAAATCAATTTTTCATTCCACAAAATTAGTTGACAATTCTTAACGGGTTCTCAAAGAATATTATAATATAAAATTATAATCATTGGAAACAGCCAGTTATGACAGGTGACACATCTCATTTCGTGAACTTAAGCAAGATCAAACGGCTTACCTAATTTACACAAGATGGGGAGTTGAAAAACTCAGATTCTAAAGTAATCTGGCTTCTTTTTTCAGGAATAATTCATTATATTTCTTTTATATTCTTTCTATTACATTATTAGCTTTTATTAGAATTATACCTGCATACATATTTCATTTATTAACGGTTTGTGTAACAATTATGTACATATATTTATTGTTATGTAACAATTATGTACTTTGATTTCTATCCTCATGACCTCCAGAACGTTTCCATTATAAATGTCAGAAGCTCCAGTAATCCTGGCTTTTACAATCTGGAGAAATTAATATTTCCTAATATTTTGAAGGTTGAACTTGAAGAATTCTGTCATAGTATTGGGCAAGAAACTAAAAATGAAAGGCTGGCAACTTCCTATTATATTGTATAGGTGCAGTTTTACTTGTTTAGGGAAAACACTGAACAGAATTTTATTTTACAAATGCTAGTGCCAACCTAATTTATTCCTTATTCCATGTATAAATAAATATACAACAAATAATATGTGAAAATGTGCTGTACTTTTTGTTCAAACACTAAGAGATTAAAAGAGTTTACGGCAATGCAAGATGTTTAAAAAAGAGTGCTCTATAGCAAGGTTAGCATGGCACTCGGAGATATGGGTATTTTGCCATCTTGCCATCTCTTCTTCTATTTGCTGGGAATCCTGTCCAGGTGTTCACAACAAAATTTCTCAGCATTTGTACAAAGAGGTAGAGAAAATGTATACTGTACTTTCTACTGCCAAATACCAGTTTATGCTGATATTTTTGAATGAAGAAAGACAAAAAGAAACTATCTGCTATGCAATAAAAGCAAAATATCTTTTGCTAGCTAATGGAACACAGTAGTTTAAAATCCAAGTGTTTCTCAAAATTGACAGCTTTAAAACATGCAGACTTCAACTTCCAGAATTCCCCAGTCAGGGACTTGAAGTCCATATGTCTTAAAGTTGCCAAGTTTGAGAAACACTGCTTTAGAATAATATTTATATATTTTACTGAAGAATATTAAAAATTACATAGAATTCTACTGAACTTGTTTTTAAAACTGCTATTAGTTTGGAGGATACCAATATCAACACTTTTCAATTATTAATGCTAAATATCCAGCAGATGGCAGCATAATGCAATCTTAAAAAGCATAATTTGTTGGGTTGGTTTTTTTCTTTTGGATGATAGAAGCTGTTTATTTCTAGGTCATTGTTTCTTCCAATTCTTCAGGATCATTTCTGCCGCATCTAATGTGCTGTCTTTCTGCCAAGAAAGAATACCATGAAGATTAAAATCAACGTTCATTCATGATATAAGATATTAAAGAGCAGGGGAGGGGAAACTGATTTGTTACAGTACTATGAATATCATATAACAAACCAGTAATTCAGTTTATTCATGATAAATAAATGGTTGTCAATGATCCAGCTGTTCCTCAAGGAATCAGCAGCAATATGCACATTCTCAAATGGAGTCATGAAAAATAGAAATTTACTAGAAAGGTAATGACCATATTCAACATACTCCTGAAAAGTCTTCCATATTCAAATAAATACTTTTGCATCAAAACAGCATTTTGTTTCTAAGCAGCATTTTTGGACTTAGAAAAAACACAATGTGAATGTTATAAATATGATGTGGCAATAATAGTAGCAGTATTTTAAAATCTCATGGTTAAATCAGAAATAAAAGGAAATTCTGTAAGATCAATAGACTGTAGAACTTACTTTGATGAAGCAAAAGCGTATATATTTTTCAAATTGACCTTTGGTTTCTGGGCCACAAAATGGACTCAGAGGAATAGCTGACAGTTTCTGAAAAAATAAATTAGAATTACAAGCTTACGGTACATTAAAAAGGATTTTGTATGTGGCAACTATTTAAATGAAGTTTTTGGATGTTGCATTTTACTTCAATTTTTGCTTATGCTAAGGAAGAGCTTTTCTATGTTAAATGCCAAGGTCCACAATTGGAGATAAAAAGTTCTGCACATTTATGGACATATAACTTTTTACTCTGCACCTCTATATCGGGATTACCCATTTCAATTTTATTTAAAATATTTTAGTTGGATATGAAATAGGAAGAAAAAAGAAACCAGAACCTACCTTAGATTTAATCATCCATTTCACAAATTTATAATCGTAAGGCTTCCCTTTTTCCATGTCAGACAGATCTATACCTTTAAAAAAAAATTAAACAACACTATTTTCCAGTTCAGAAACATCAAGCAGGACAATTCTACATTTTTGCAGATACACAAAATCAATCTAAGCTGGGGAAATAATATGGGAACTGTTTCGTTGGATTCCTTTCCCTATGTCTCCTCTGAAGCAGTATACTAAGTTAGCAGATCCCAACGTTTTCCTTTTATGCAGACCAGTACATAGAAATATTTTTAGGACCCACCATACAAATTAATGGCCTGGCACTTATGAGGATCATAGTGTACATCTACAGGACACTAAATGTCATGAAGTCATTGACCTGAATATTTTCTCATTTACTGTCCCAAGTCTCTGAATCCAGAACTCAGGTAGCCTTCACTATAGGTAGTCCTCAACTTACAACCATTTGTTTAGTGACCGTTCAAAGTTAGAATGGCCCTGAAAAAAGTGACCTGTGACAATTTTTCACACTTAATTACTGTTGCAGCATCCTGATGGTCATGTGATCAATTTCAAGCACTTGGCAACTGGCATGTATTTATGACAGCTGCACTGTTCCCTGATCGCTATTTGTAACCTTCCCAGCCAGCTTCTGACAAGCAAAGTCAATGGGGGGAACCCAGTTTCGCTTCATCATGACCGCATGATTCACTTAATAACTGCAGCAATTCACTTAACAACTGTGGCAAATGGGACAAAACTCACTTAACTGCCTAGTTTAGCAACAGAAATTTTGGGCTCAATTGTAATCACCTGTATAGATTTCTTTCTCCTATTACCTTTCTGATGCAGCTTCAATTCTGATGAAAATAACCTCCTCCCAGCCATAAATTAAGAATGTCACTAACCTAGTGTGGACACATCAACAATTATAAAATATCCTCCCTCGGGAATAACAGGCTTCAGTCCAACTTCCAGAAACATCTGAGCCATTCGGTTCCGTTTACTTTCCAGCTCTCTAGGCAAGGAGTAGAAATAGCATTCTGGATCATCCATGCGTTTGAAATCTAGCAAAAAGCTTTGGGCTACAGCCTCCTGAAAAGCCAAACCCATTTAAGAAAAATTTGAAATAATCAACATAAACGGAAGACATCTATGAGATCTAGGTTTAATGATAACGATGTTATCTTTAAAGCTCAAAATTTTAATTGTTTTTCGCTAAGAGTTCCCACCAAAATAGATTTTCCATTAACAAGAAATACATCAGCCCAATGGACATTCTTCTATCTTTGGGCTACATTTGTTTGAAGACTTGTTTTCTTTCAACCCTCAGCCTCGTTATTTTAATCAATTCAATTTGTATCTGTGTTCAACTTTTCTCAATAATATTATTCCAAATTGTTTAACCAGGATTATGGTTTTAGGATAATATAAAATTATGAAGATCTATAATACCGTTTCATAATTTTTAATTATGAATAAAATCTAGACATCTATTCACATTCCTCTCTTCTTCCTTGTAAAAGGAAGAAACATCTAGAATACTTATGAAGTTTAAATCTAACTGCAAGTATACAGAACATTATAAAGGTTGGATATAGGTGATGCTTTAGCATGTTGAAATTGTCTATAAAACTACTGGATAAATTTAAAATTGTCTTACTGGATATAATTGTCTATAAAACTACTGGATAAATTACACATTAGCAAAAATATTACAAAATAATACTCTATTCTACCTATTTCAGTCCATTTTCATTTTCTCAGATAACAGAGAAATGGTTATTTATTCCAATGATGATTCACACTGGGCCTATTCATTAAAGAACCCACCTACTATTATTATTTAGCGTATGGCATATCTTATATTGATTTGCAATATATGTTAATATTTCACATAGATTAATAAAACACAATAAAACATAAATGTTAAAAAGATCTATCTTCAAATATGTCTAGACCATGTAACTATTGAAACGCAGCATCGTTTATATGGAAAAAAAAGTCAGATAACCCATTTACAATTTGCATCCATACATTTCTTTCTAATGCATTTTAAATCCTTTCCATATTTCTGACCTCCCAAATGGTGCAAGATGTTTTACAAAAACATTGTTTTCTTTGTATGCTTTTGTACTTACTTGTAATGGAGTTGGGCATGTATAAATGGTATTTTGTTGAACGACCTGCAAGTGTTTTATCAGATGTGAGGGACCAATAGACCAACCAAGCTGAAAGGTAAAATATGCATTACTTGTTGACTGTTTACTTAGATTTAAAAAACAATGCACTCTAGGAAGCATTCAGGCGTTCGCTCCTTTCATCTATGCCATGATATATACTGTGCATGTTTTGCAGATAAATTCACAGAAGTTATAATATACAAAAAACATTTATTTTCCCACACAAACCCCATCAGTCATTGATAGGCAACTGATACACTTAGAGAAGAATTTTCTTTCAGCTGATGAAAAATTTTCCCTCTAAATCTTTTACGAAGTTGTTATTGGATAGTGGAAGACAATAGAATCAGAGATTCTACAGTTAACCCTTTATTTAAATAGATACTTTAAAAAAACCCCCCACCAAGCTACATTTTCTAGAATTAAACATCTATTTTATAAACAAGTGACGTATATAATCTCAAAAAATAAATATCCATACTGGACATCATTTATGTCTTTATAAATTTTCACAACAGCTGTAAATGTTGACATATTAAAATTCCCCTATGGTAATGCCCATTTGAGACTTAATAGAGATCTTAAAGTTTATTTGTATACATATGGGATTTATATATGGGATTTCCTCAATTTTCATTTCTCAATGCAACCTTTCATGATGTATTTCACTAGAGTGGTAATGTCCCAAATCTCCCCAGTATATTTTCAATACAACTGTGAAGAA
Source organism: Oxyrhabdium leporinum (assembly GCA_032468155.1). Taxonomy (NCBI): domain Eukaryota; kingdom Metazoa; phylum Chordata; class Lepidosauria; order Squamata; family Cyclocoridae; genus Oxyrhabdium; species Oxyrhabdium leporinum. The sequence continues at coordinate 136,601 of JANHFL010003660.1, read as the reverse complement.
GATCAAAATGCCATGCGGAAACATGGTCTAGAATTAGATTTAGTTCTTCATTCAGTAGTACCCATCTTTAAATTCAAATTAAAGCTACCATATGAAATATACAGCTGGACATATATTACTATTTCAGATTGATAATAAAAATCTCTTTAAGTTCAGTTCTTTCCAGCCTTTAATTTTTTAAAATGTCTTTGGGTTTATATAATTTGCAAATATTGGTTTACATTCGCTAGTGTCAATGTTCTAATTCAACACTACCTCAATATATGACTTTTCATGGAAGCAATTTCTAACTAAGTCCATTACCTTCCAGCCAGTTACGCTGTATGTTTTTCCAGCACTTCCTATTGTTATAGTTCTCTCCCACATTCCAGGCAAAGTAGCTGTTCATAGTAAAACAAGTTAGTTGATATTTTATTTATAAAAATGTATATTTTTCCCTTCTGGTACATGGTCACCATTCAGTAATTACATTCTGCAGAGATACCAAATTTCACTTTACAAACAGATATCCATTAAAATGACAGGGTTGAAATAATTGTATTTATGATCAATAAAATAAGTTCTGAGCTGTAAGTAATGAACAGGAAGAAAAATATCTGACAAGATAAAATTATGTATATGCATAATAAAAGCTTTCTATAATACAAATTAGCACTGAATTAAATCAGTCTTAAATGGCCACTCCCCAGATATGAATTGGCTAGTTATTTGGGGAGTCCCAATACATCTGGAATGAATGGGGAAGTTGGCCTCAAAACTGGCTATTCTATTTTAGCAGTAGATTTAAATAGGAAGGTTATCATGGCACATTTGTTATATGAAGCAACAGACAATGCGTTTTCATATCCAATCAGATTCAAAAACAATATCAGTAAAACAACATACAGATTAACATCAGAACTCTTCCTATGGAGCTATCAGGAGAATTTACAATATGCATTAAGTTTGTCAGCACAACTTCCATTTTGCACAAGGCAGATAAGAAAAAAATGATTTAATATTCTACACGAGAGGAAACTATCCTGATGACAGCACAAAGAGCCTACTGATTCCATGTACTATCACTCACAGCTTCTATTAAGAAGATATTGGAGAATTATAACTGACGCTGCAAATTGATGCAATACTCATTTTCATGATACATGTGTCACTTCAATTGATGGAATATAAGAAACTTAATACAATCCTGTCTCTAGGGAGAGGATTTATGTTCTCTTCCTTGTATAAACTTCATGCACAAAATAAATAAGCTAAAGAAAAATTGCTTTCAAGAAAAAAAAAAGGAGAAATAGTTTGCTCATTTTGTAAACGTAACTGTCATTTATACCTAGGTTTTACAATCTGAAACTGTTCCATGGGATTTGCTTAAAGGGGGCCAAGAAAGAAATATACGTGAGCAACAACTTCATCTGAAATATTTTATACTGAGTTTTCTATGCAATCTATGCAGTGCAGTAAAAACGCCTTATGAGATTATACGCACACACATTTTTCAGAAAACACAGAAAAATAAATTTACATAAAGAATGTGACATTCTTTACATACAATCTTATAAAATAAGAATGGAATGGAATAGCATTTGCGGAGTTGACCTCTTTGCCCAGGCCTTTGGCAAACATGATTGATGTTTCCCTTTTTGTCTTTTCATTTGTTCCCATCTGGAATTGTTATCTCAGCCATCTTTTTTTTGCAATGTTTTTTTTCTTGTTTTTGTTTTTAGCTATTTGTAAACCTTCCCAGAGTCACTGGAAGCCAGGCAGCATATGAATTTAATTGAATAATAAATGGTAGTAATACCAATGAAAATATTCCATTCATTTTGTCAACAAGCAGTTTTCAATTCCCCTTTAAATATAAAATTTCATTAATGATTTGTAGCACGTAATAAATACTAAACCTATTATGGGTTATACAAAACAGAAATAACCAATTAAGGAAGGAAGCGACAGGCTCCCCCATTGCTGGATGCATTCAAACTGAGGCATATAGCCATCTCTCAGAAATGTTCCTGTGCTGAACAAAGGGTTTAAACTTCTCCTTCCGATTCTTATTATTTTATGAAAATAATTTAGCATTCAGAGATTCGGCATTTATGGCGTGAAAGCTTTCATAGATATTTCAATGAATGTATGGTTTTATTTTGCAACAATACAGTCAGTCTGGTTTTCTTTTTGTAACTCTCATGTTTCCCTGCCACTGTTTCTTTTCTTTTTTTTTTCATTAAAGAGAGAAAAAAATGGAATGGCTGCAAAAAAGTCTTTTCACTAGTGGGACAAAGAACTCTTTATGTGGAACCATCCAAAGTGGATGAAAGAGAGCTTGAATGGCTCAGACACACAACAGGTAAGTGTATCCAAGATCTACCTACACCTCCACTGCCAGGAAAAAAAGATGGAAAGAAAAAGAATTTCATCCAAATAGAATGAAAAAAAGTCTCCAAAAACTGTAAGCTCTGAAACATATGCTGTAAAAATAACTAAATAGATTTTAGACCCCTCCTTTTCTGATATCAACTGAATCAAACCTTGCAAATCACTTCATCCCATCTACTGAGTGAATATATATCTAATTAGAACTGATGGAGTTAAAGTTCTAAGAGTAAATCACTGTCTAGAGCAGAATGTCATTCAGTAATCATTTTGCAACTATATGTTTTGGGGCTCTGCCAGCAGGAAGAAAATTAGGACTTAAAATATTCAGTTACCTTTGGAGAAGCTAAACAGTAATTCATCAGCACAATTTGATCATATCAAATAATGTTTGGATGAATTTGTCTCGGCTCGAAAACTACACAGGGTCAAATTTGATTACTACCTGGAAAAAACATCACCGGAAAGCTGTAAACTAGGTTGTGAAAGCTTTGAAGAAGGCAATGTGACAAGACCCTGCTGGCTATCTGCAAAGAAAACCATGTTGATGTATGCAAGTAATCATCCCCAGGAACTCACCTCAGCTTGAGAACTTCTTTCACTGAATTATGTAACATTTACATATATAATAACAATAACATTTCACTGAATTATATGACCTACTTTAAGCCAGATACTTAATATTCTTCAACTTCAACATTATTTTCTGAAGCTAAATGTGTGTGCTTTTTGCCTTTTGGCATTTTTTTTTAATTTGCTGTAATCAACAAGCAATATTTCATGAAGTAAATTGGGAGAGCCAGAATGGGACAACTCAGCCCAGCCGATTCTCCCCAGCTGCCTCGCCATAACTATCTTATCCCAGCCAACTCACCCCGGAACAACTCACAGCAGGACAATTCAACATGGAGTAACTCAAGAAAGGGACAAGAAGAATTGCAGCTCATCCCAGCCTTGAGAGAGTTCTAACTTGAAAAGGTTCAGACCTAAAGCAAGACAAGGCCTGTTCCAATTCACTTGTCCTTCACTTGAGTTATCCTGTGTTGAATTGTCCTGCAGAAAGTTGATCGTGGGGAGTTGGCCAAGGCGAATTGGCTGTGGCGAGTTGTCCTAGACCCATGATGCCGAACCTATGGCACGCATACCACAGGTGGCACGGAGAGCCCTCTCTGTGGGCACATGAGCCGTCGCCCTAGCTCAGCTCCGCCATGCATGCGCACATGCCTCCCGCCAGCCAGCTGGTCTTGGGGTCTCTGCCACACATGCACGAGGGGGCATGTGGGGTGGCGCATGTGCAGGGACACATTTGCATGTGTGGGGGGCAGGGCGCATGTGTGAGAGATGTGCATGCATGCAGGGTGCATGCGCAGGCACATGCACACATTGCATTTTGGGGATGCACACGCGCTCTTTGGGCATTCAGTGCCAAAAGGTTAGGCATCACTGTCGTAGACTCTATCCATAGCCCTAAGCTATAAACAGTTAGTTTTTGGTTTAGAATTATATGCAAATCCACCCAATATGATTTATCATATGTTAATCAGACCATTATACCTTGTTCAACACATCCTGGTTAAGTACACAGGCTTATTACCTATGAGTATATCCATATTCTCAAATATTTATTTAATCATCCATTCCTTCCTTCATTCATTCATTCATTAAATTTATATGCTGCCCCATCTCACTCTGAAGAGAAAAATATAAGGAGATATAACTGTTTCTTTTTTGTTCAACAGCTACAATCAAAATATTTAATATTTTTAAATATATACTTTTACTGATAGTTTTTCAAAAATAAGTACGTAACATTCTTTAGGTACAATCTGTTTCTTATAAGCAGTAACTAAAATGTGTATTTAGGTTTCTCATCATGTACCATTTAAACCATTTTAAATTTTAGTACCTATTTTAGTATGTTTATTTCCAGTATAAACTAGCCATTCATACACCTCATCACTGATGCATAGTGTATCATATTTAATACAGAGATCAGCAATTATCTGGAGCTCGTCTTTTGTATAGACCTAAAATGAAAAGAGAGAAACATGCTAATCAGTATATTCAATATATACTTTAAGTGTGTGTGTGTGAAGCAAACTTCAAAACAAGACGCTCACCTTTCCTATGGGATTGTGAGGGGTATTCAGTATAATAGCTTTGGTCTTGGAATTAAATTTATTTGCAAGCTCAGTGGGATCCAAGATCCAGTCAGCACTAGAAGCAACTTCTCCATTCACAGATTTCTGGAATAAAACAGAACATATTTTATTAACTGCTACGACTGCCCAGTGCCAAATCTCCCAAACTGATAGATTTCATTGCTGTTCAGACCCAATAAATAAAATCAAATGAATGATAAATAATTAGATCTCTCTCTACCTCTTTGTCTTGCTCTCTCTCTCTCCGTCACATTGAACATATTTTCTTGCGGGGGAAAACAAAGTCAAAAAGGGGCAAAATATGAAAGAGATTCATAAGAGTAAAAAACTGTTTTTTTCTTTAACTTTACTGAAAAATGCCTGTAAATTAGTTTGACACAATTTTTAAGAGGGCCTATTCCAGAGCAACATTTGAGTTGATGGATTCCATGGCAAAAAGGGGCACTTCCATCGCTTGCCATATCATGAGAGGTACATGCACGTGGCCCCAGCCATTGAAAATTTTACTCGTCAATTATATGCCTCCTCAGGTTCAGATACTTATCATTCCCGTTGTAAAGAACAACTCAGTGGGATCTGAACCACAGATTGCCTTATTTTTCACTTGCACTCAGATGTACATATTGTAAGCAGTTTATAATCAAAGCAGCTGAGCCAAGATCCCATTACACTGAACAAACTGGCGATGCATTTATCTGATTGCTGACTCCTTGTATTACCACACATGTATTTATTCCTTTATCTGTTTTATCCCAAAACGAGATCATGTATTATATTTTTGTTTTATCTGATAGGGTCATAAGAATTAATAAACTGTACCGTACCACACTACACTACACTATACCTTCACTAAGGAAAACTCAAGAGCAAAACCAAGAAAATAAATAAATAGATCTAAAGGATCTAATAAAGGATATATGATCACTGTACATACATAGCAATAGCCATGCAAAACTTTTACAGTGATAAGATTTACTACTATTACACATAGTTGTATATTTTTAAGATTTACTATTACACACAGTTGTATATTCTTATATTTTAGTGTGTGTATGTGTGTGTATGTGTGTATATAAACCAGCAATATTAAAATGGGTAGGGGTACAGAATTAGTGCTATAACAGTCCCACTATTTATTTTTAATTAATTCTGAAGCAAATATTTTCTTAATATCTTGTTTTAGGTAAATATGAACGATAATTGCTATTACACCAGGTATTCAAAATGTAGGAATAAATTAGGCGAGCTCTGGATATTCATTCCTCCTTCTTCTTCCCACAAAGCTTTAAAGACCGTTCAGAAATTTATCTTGGCTATTGTTTTCTTGTCACCAAAACCATAGTACTCACGTTTCTCAAAGGTATAAAAACAGGCATGGCTCCTGCCATCCTCACCATGGGCTCGTAACAGTCATAGAAGGGTTCAATTATTATTACCTAAAATGAGGGTAAGCTTACATGAATAAAGAATTAAAAAGTGAGCTATCTTTTTTCTAAAGTCTGAAGCAGTATTCAGTCTGACTTAATGATAACTTTACACATTTGTAAACATTTCCTGTACTAAAGCAAAGTCTTTTGGAGGCAGCAAAGAGGGATGCTATTTTAGATAACAGATTTTCTCTGTGTCTCTTTTTGTAAAATACCATAGCTATTTCACATTTAGAATGAATATGTTAGGCGTGAAAGATCAGGTCCACATATGAAGGTTCAGTTCAGTTGATTTAATCTTAAAATCTTATGCAAAGGAATCTCCTCAACTAACGGTAAGCACCTGATTAGATAAGAGTTAACAGCACTCAGGTGGGAACTATACTTAGCTTGTGACTACAAAGGGATTCTAGGCTGATCCCTCTTTTCACTGTCCCCAGGTTTTTACCATTCCTTCTTCTACAAAATGAGAAGTATGGAAGGAAAAAGAAAATAACAGATCAAAAAGTAATGTCTGCATTGCATGTGCTGGAGATAAATTGAAGGAATTGGAGATACAGGTAGTCCTTAACTTATAACCACAACTGCAACCAGAATTTCCACTGATAAGCAAGGTAGTTATTAAGTGAGCCGCACCTGATTTTACTACCTTTTTGCCACCATTTTTAAGCGAATCCCTGCAGTTTTTTAGTGAATGATGAGGTCATTAAGGGAATCTGGCTTCCCTTAATAGGGATGTTGCAATGGTCATTATGTAAGTTGATTGTTGATAAGTCTCTTTTTTCAGTGCCATTGTAACTTTGAACAGTTGTTAAATGAATAGTTGCAGGCTGAGGACTACCTGTATCTAACAGAGACAACAGAACTGAACAGCGAAAAGAGAGAATATGTATGTGAGAGACTACAGCATATGTATAAAAAGCCATGATTTCATTGTCAGATTTTCCCTTAATGAAATTACTTATATATTCTAATTTTGAATCTATCCTGTTCCTAATTTTACAAGAACTGAAAGAAAACTCTTATTACTGATAGTCTCATATCATTCCAAACAAAAGACAATAAGAAGCTGAAATCATATCTCAAATTTAAAGAAATTAGCATCCAATTTTTAAACATCATGAAATAAAATTTACTTTGGATTTAAAACTAATGCAGACTGCTAAAAAATCCATGACAGAATGTTGACTTATTATAATCTTTTTTTAACTGTCTTTAATTCTATATTTTTGAAAGCAAGAAGCATTATTCTAAGGCCAAGATATCAACTGACTGTGAAATGTATATATATTAGCCTGCAGATAACGCTACAGGTACAAAGCCATTTTTAAAAAGCAGGTAGGGGATGTAGTAGAATGGGAAATCCTCTTTAACCCAAACCAGATTTCTACCCGTCAAAGGATCCAGTTTGAAGTATGGTTAAGGTATTGGCCTAAAAACCAGGAGATTGTGAATTCTAGTCCCACCTTAGGCATGATAGCTAGCTAGGTAATTTGGGACCAATCATTCTCTCTCAACCCAAGCCACCTCACAGAGTTGTTGTGGTGGGGAAAATAGGAGGAGGAAGGAGTATTATGTAGGCTTACTGCCCTGAGTTACTTATAAAATAACAAAGGCAGGATAAAAATATGTAGTTTAAAAAATTAAGGAATGATTTGAGAAACTGCATTTAATTTCAGCACTGGTTTTTAGTAAAACAAAAAAATATAGACCAGTTATTTTATAACAGGAATTATTACAAAGACTTACTTCATCTTTTGCTTCAATAAGTCCCTGTATTGCACTAAACAGGGATCCATATGCCCCTACTGTCACCAGAATGTCCATGTATGGATCAATCTTTTTTCTACAAACTTTTTCATACACTTGAGACAGGACTTTCACCAATGGTGGATGACCCTGAGTACCGTTTTTTTTTAAAAAGAGAGAAAAATAGTTAATAAGAAGCACAGAAAAATGTCAGCTATGTGTGAGTGATGCATGCATTAGTTCAAAACATAAGTAGATAGATCATAAATCCTTACAGCCAGAGTTGTAAGAGTTTCAAATTGTGTAATGCCCCAGGGCACCACAACAAACCCATAGGTGTGTCATGGGATATTTTAAATTTTATGCTACATCCATTTGGAAGTGTTTTGGCGGAAGGTACCACAAAAAAATTACTGAAACATTCAGGGTGCTGTGAATCAAGAAAATTTGGGAACCTCTGCCTTAGAATAACTTCCTTTTTACAACCCTGTAGTTCCTATTTGGGATAGAGTCGGGGCGACTGGATGGAGCTGAGTGTTTACTGGCTGGATGCCCTTCCTGATGCCTATGCGGAGTTCACAGCAAATATTTTTTCTTTGCACTTTAGGAAAGAAACATCTGCCGCTACCTAGGATTGAACTCTCAATCTTCCAAATGGGAGACAAGCATCTTCACCACCAGGCCACCACACTGCTCTTAACCTCTGCCTTAGAATATTATGTCTTAATAATTGTATTGGGACTTACTTTGTGCTAAATATCAGAATGTATTGTTGTAAAAGATGGGAAGTGTTAACTTCAATGAACTAACATAAGAACACATACCAAGACCAATTCCATCAAAACATTTCTCTACTTATATAAACATTTTTATTAATTATATGCATGTACTGAGTCCTGCAAAGCATGTTGCATTATTACCATCATCAAACAGAACAATAATATCTCAATGTGCTCTGTGAAATTCTAGGACATCCACACTAGTTTAGTTTAATCTATTAAATAGGTTGTGCAAATGGATGAAATGGGAATTAACTGCATTTGCATATAACTCTAATTTCGGTGGTGAAGACCAACCAAAGAACAGAACCTTGTATTTCTATTCAGAATAAGAATCTAAAACTGAGAAATATGAACAAACCAGCTGAGAAACATTCAGGCTAGACTATTCATTTAAACATGGTCATTAAAGAGAGTCAGGCACGTAACGCACTCACAAAACCCCGAGTATATTGGTTCAGCCTGTCCACCGATGATGCTTTTGCCAATTCTTCTTTTACGTAGTTAGGAGGAGATATATCTGGAAGTCCTTGTCCAAGATTAACAATAGTGGGATCTGCAGCAACTTTTGTAAATTCCACCCTATGGAACATAGAAATTATTGCAATCCTATTAAATCCCAAGAAAGACTAGCTCCACTTCTGTGGAAAGCATTCAGAAAAATAGCAACAATGTGTAATTTTTTCAAATTCAAATATTTTGTTTTGTTAGTCTGAAACAGTCTGAAACAACTATTCTAACCTTATTGGAAGCGTATCCAATGCTGTTTGGATGATTTTGAAAACATTTGTGCTCAAAACTGCCTTCCTCTCTAAATAAAAATAAATTTCAAACTTGGGATATTTCTGAAATGACCAGAAGAGCATCCATAAGGTTTAGCAATCTGTTTCAAATTTACAACATCCTTTCAAACTAGAAGAAATTAAGCTACATAGTGGCCAACCAACTGCACCAGAAACCTCACTGTTCTCCCCTGAGATGCCTTCAGAGGCAGTCCCACTGCCATCAAGGCTAATAGTCGTTGATCCACATGGCAATCATGAATTGGTCCAATCCTTTTTTGAAATCAGGTAAGCTGGTAGCCATCTACTATGTCTTGGAATACTCAATTGCAAAGCTGAAAACATATTGTGTAAAGAAATCTTACTAAATATCTATTGGAACAACCCTGCTTTGGGTAGTTTTTAAACTATAAAGTGTAGGCTGTTCATACCTCCAGAAACAAAGTGTATTTATTTGTTTGTTTGTTTGTTTCATTAACAGGTTCTGTAGCCTGGAAAAAATTGAAAATTCATGGCTTATTCAATCCCTTGCTCATGTATTTATTCCTAAAATCCTTCTTCAATTAAATAATTAAATATATGGCTAACAGAATTCTTATTCAATCTCTTGGCCATATATTCATTCTTACTACTAACTTTACTCTAAATTAATCTTTAGGCATCTCCAGTAAAAAACATTTATTTAATTTCTGGTATTATTTAATGCAAATATATGAATAGAATTCATTAAAAAAAATCAGGAAAAATGCCAACTCCTGGGAACTTAAAAGGAAAATGGAAAACAAAGTCCTGAGATGAAAACTGCCAACTTTACTGCTGACTTCTGTAGCTGTATACTTAACAGCAACATGCTGTTCAATTATTATTTAGAAATTTATCTCATGATACAAATCATAGTATACTGATTTCTGCAGTGATATTGAAGGCACAAATTAGTTACCCTACTACACACATTCTCTACAGAAGCTGTAATGTTTTGAGGTTTGATTACTTATTAAATCAATGCTTTCATTGGTTATTACTTACCACATATTGTTATCAAGCCCTTCAATTCGTTTAGCGTTTTTGTGCTTGAAGTTCATGGCCTAGCAGCAAAAAATCAATGAGACAAAAGGACTTTTGTTAGAGACAAAAAAGAGCATTTTATTAGATGGTATGTTAATGTGTGCCACCTCTCCTTTTATATTTCCCCCGAACTCTGATTTCCACTGATGAAACAGCATAAACTACAGTTATATTTTAATATAAAATGAATTTCACTTAACATTGAAGAACCAAACAAGAATGAAAAGTAGATATATCCTGTATGAAAAAGTACTACCGTGTTTCTCAGAAAACACGACCCATCCCAATAATAAGCCCAACCCTACTTTTTTGGGGGGTGGGCCTAATATTGCCCCTACCCCAAAAATAAGCCCGGGGGGATGGGCGTGACCAGCATGAGTAATGGCGTAGGCGCAGGGGGACTGGGGGCAACTGTCCAGCTGCAGATGCAGCCTGCTGGTCCGTTGGAGCAGCGTTTGCCAAAAAGCCTACATTCCGAATGCTGAAGTTTCGGAATGGAGGCTTTTTAGCGAACAGGAAGAAAATGGGGAGGGGGGACTTTCCTGCCTGCCATCCTTCCCTAAGTCCGTGCAGTCAAAAAGCCTCCATTCTGAAACTTCAGCTTGCACGTGTCACCCCCCGGCCTCCATTTTGCCGTTAGAGTCTTCCGGAAAGCCCTCTGCAGCTGTGAGATGGGCTCTGGATGGATGTGCATGGTACCCCTGGTCTTTCGGAATGCCCTCTGCAGCCAATAATAGAGGTCCAGATCGATCCAGAGGTCTGTTATCAGCTGCAGATGCCTTCCGGCAGGCATCTAAAGTCAAAATGGAGGCGATGTGTGCGAGTGGCGGCAAGTGGCCGCAGAAGAAGAGGGGCCAGCAGTGGGCTCCTGCTGAGTGGGGCTGTCGGTGCCACCGCCACGGGGTGAGTCAAAAATTAGAACCCTCCAAAAAGAAGGCCTAGCTGTTTTTTCGGGGGTCAAAAGAAAATAAGACCCGGCCTTCTTTTTGGTGAAACACGGTAGAACCAAATGAATGGAAACTGGATGTAAGGAAAAAGAATGTGGAAGCTGCTTTGAACAGAGTTACTCGGGAGAAGGATGTTTGCTGGATGCTGAAGAAAAAGAAGCTGCGGATCAGAATAAATGCATGTAAAGATTGCTACAAAAAAAGATGAGAAAATACTGTAAATATATCTCTACAGACAAAAAGATAGTTACAGAGAACATAGTCAAAGAAAACAAGGAACAGGTAACTTTAAAAGAGAAAGAACACACACGAAAGTGATTTTGAAGGAAAATTTTAAAAATCATTTGAAAAAGGGTGAATGACTAAACAATGGTCATAAATGTGAGGATTGGTCATAAAGTTACTTTTCCATCACAATGATAACTTTTATTATAGCTCCCAACAGTCACTAAACAGTCACTTTTATTATAGCACTTTTATATTCATTCAGTCCAAATTCATTTAGCATTCTTGATCTCGCTATTCTTGTTTTATCACACATACTTCATGACTCCGTTCCAACTGCACTCAATTACTTTTTGTGTTTCACCTGATATAACTAACTTTCCAAATAACAAATACAGTAGAACACATTTTCATTTCTCTGAATAAGCGTTTATTCATTACAACACCACAATCTCCATCCATTTCTCCATCTTTAATACAAATTCTAGCAAGGTATACCATGCACTTGTTCTAATTTGTCACATTTTATATATAGTTAGTAACTGTTCCTTTCATTGCTACCTTGGTGTTTGATACATTAATTTTCAGATTAATACGTTTCATTGCATTATACTATTTAATGTTTGATGAAAAACAATCAGATATTTAGCCAACATTGTATCGTCATCATCTGCATACAAAATTATATATACATTTACATTGTCAACAAATACACTTTTCTAACATCACTACAGAATTCCTTAAACAATCTAAAAATGTACTATGGGTTATTAAACATATACTAACATTTTAATGCCTTTTTAACATATCATAGCATTATGAGTTTGCACTTTTTTCTAACATTACAACATTTTTAAATATAGTATATCTTTAATATGTTTGCCTATTTATTATTCCAAAATGGAATAGCACAATGGGTATCATGCATCTATATACGTACAGCAACATTATAAAATATAACTCTGCTAAATTTCTTTGCTTGGCTTATGGTCAATTAAGTACAGAAATCCTCTGATTATACAACCCAAATGAAACAAGAAATTCTGAATAAATGAGAGTATATATGAAAAAAAAACTTGTTATTCTAGCTCTTTCTCTCTCAATCTTTTGAATAGTGTTAAGAATTTTGGCATTGATTAATTATTGTAAAAAAATTAGAAACCAAGCAAAAGCATAAAAACTATTTATTATAATATTAGGATACTAATAATCATTCTAACAGTTCCTCAAAAAATTATTAAAACAAACTATGTAATCAGAATGCCATATGTAGAGAATGATATCTTAAAAGAATTCCATGAAGGCTACTAGACCGAACAGCACTAGAGTCTTAGATCCCAACATAAAAGTGACAACAAAACACACATACACACTGAGGCTAATTTGATTTGTTTTAAAAGTTTCAAAGTAATTGCATTAGAGATATCCACACAGAACATCTATGCCAGCTGCACCTTCTTGGATTGTTCATGGAGGGTTGAGAAGAGCCTTGTATGAATAGCCAGCCATGTCAATCACTAGTCTAATAAATACTGTTTCGCATTTAAAGAGAGACCTATGGAAACCTCAAATGCACATCTAAATAGAGCCTCAGAGACATTAAAGAAAAATATAGAAAAAGTTTCCTTGCTATGCTCAATCAAATGCTTTGTCCTCCCCTACTTTTTTTCTCTTGTAATTCAACAGCAAATGTAACAAAAAGTATGTGCAATTATAAAATCTATGAAGAGACCGAATACATACTGAGCAAGTTGAAAACCTGAAGCATCTCAAAGGATAATCAATCTTCAGTAGAGATGTTTCAATGCCAAAACACTTGAAGTACCGATGAGCTAAGAACATTCCTGTGTAACAATAAGTTTTAAGAATGTAAAATAACACAGAGACACAATAGAGGCAAGTAACAGGCAAAATTTGTATTACTATATTTTAAAATATTTTAAAATGAAGATACAGAAATAAATATATGTAATACATTTTGGTAATCAACCAACAGGTAATACATGGGAAATAAGAAATCAAGAAACACAAAGAAATCAGGAGGGATAAACCTATTTGCTGCACTTGTTGGATTAGAATGCAAGTCCAAGAAATAGTAAATATATTTAGAAAAAAGCAGTAAGATCAGAATTAACTCTACCAGAAAGTTTATCACAATTTATAGACAGGCTCCATTCATTGATAGTCATAATTTCTTAAAAGGGATTTTCTGATCCAGGTATAAACTTGATAGGATTTGAATTGTTGAACTCTGATAGTGGATCCAAATTCATCTTTGCTCTCCAAAAGAGAGAAAAGAGAGCTGAAGAAGGCACAGAAAAGGACAATTAGATCAAGGAGTTGAACATATTTTAGGTCCGTGATAGACAATTCTGTAGATGGAAACCTCTAGCACGCTGTGTCACAGGTCTTTGTGGGTTGCAGCAGCAACCAAGGAGTTAAAAAAGACATTATAGCACCCATAATCATATAGTCAACCTGCCCCTTTGGATATGCCTGTGATAACACAACACATAAACAAAAGGGGTGTGACTTCAGTTGTTCAATTGGAGCTGCCTCTTGACTTTTCTGACACATATCCCAACACTTCTGATAAGTTTACGGGAGCTAATACTGGACATAACATACCTGGCACGATTTGGGATTTTTTTCTCCTACTTTGTTAATACAATAAGCAAAACAGTTGTATTTTCTATTTGAGCAACAGCTCTGTACAACCAGATAAGCCCCAAATCTTCTATTGTCTCCCTTCTAAAGGAAAACACATGAACTAATTATATTGACCAGCATTCTCTATCAGGCTAGCAGTCACTTAAATCTCTGGCTGGTGGATCTTGACCTCAGTGGAGACCCTCTGCCTGTGTTGATTTGCTCCTCCTTTGCTTCAGAGCTTTTCTCCAAATTGTCCAAGCTTCACTTCAGGAGATTTCACATTCTCCTTGAACTAAGAATCCAGCAATGTAACATTCCCAGCCTATCTCAGGATCACCAGCTATCTTACAGCAACCAGTGGGGGAAAAAAATTCACATGCAGAATTGTCTACATCCTTTGTGAGATGCCAGAACACACCCCTCCATCTCTTTCCAAAAAAAAATCCCTTCTTTTTAAAGACTCCAACTCTGCTAACTCAGCAACTACCACTCCATTCTTCAAGGGGAAACTTTTTTTCTATGGGTAAGCTATCTCTTACTCTCAGCTAACCAGAATAGAGTGCCTCTTTGGATTTATGGGTGGCTATACGACAGAATGCTAAAGAGCCATGGATGAGAGCTGTTTGCTTCAACAGATACATTGTTATACAACAAATAGTAGAGAGATTAATTAAGTGGTCACTCATAAAAAAGTGGAAATCTGATATGGAATTAATTACAGGGGGGGAAAGTGTTTTCCAGGCAAAAGCAAGATGCATTCTCTTTGTATTCTCATTTTATATTTGGCCCAAAGCACAAGAATGAAATAAAGGTTAGTCTTACCAAGTGAGATTTTCAGATTATTTTGGGTGCAAATCAGGGAAGAACAAGGCATCACTTAAAGAAAAACAACTTATCAATGTTTATTTGGAAATAATTATGTCACTTCTATCCAAACAATTCTCTGCAATTCAGAACTGAAAACAACTTATCAATGTTTATTTGGAAATAATTATGTCACTTCTATCCAAACAATTCTCTGCAGTTCAGAACTGAATTAAATTAGAGGGGGGGAAAGCAGCAAATCAAATTTGAAATAACCTAGCTTAATTTCCTCAGAAGAAAGATTTTGAGAAAGAAAAAGAGTTTTAAGAAAGTATTGGACTGGATCTAAGTATTGAAAATATAGGTTTTCATAAAAACTAAAGGGAGTCCTGATGTCTAAATCTTAAGATAATAGTATATTCATGATGTTATTCTCTTTCAAGCTAAGCAACTTTATGCAAGGTGCAAAAAGCAATAAATATTATGTCAAGCAAGCCATATCAGAAAAGGAAACAATACATACATTTAGTTTACACCAACTTCATTCGTTTTATCTGTTTCAATTCTTCACAAACCATCTTTTTTCGCAAATCCTTAAATTAATTCATGTAAGACCTTTTGTTCTTTAAATGTCCCATCTGTCTCTTTTTCAGGAGTTTTCAACTGTATCCTACTACCGGTATGACTTTCTCAGTTTTCCACTTTCTCTCAACCAATGTAGCTCATGTATTTCTTTTACTTTTTACACTGGGTTTTTTATGTGGCCAAACCTTAACACATTTGTTTAACATTGGTTAACCCACTATTCAATCTACATTCATTCATCACTCATTCTTTTATCACCTTGTATTTTTTTTTGCTTTATCACACATATTTCCTAAGTAATTCATTTTCGCTGAATTCAGTTTATTTTATGATTCTCCTGACTACATATCCACCCTTAATGCCACCCCTTCCAAATACAGCGTGCCCGTTAACAGTAGTTTTAGCAGTTTTGGCATATGTACAAACAGCTTCTTGAAGTTATTTTTATGCTAAATATAGAAGGCAGCCTGCTTCCTTTCAAAGGCCAGGAACTCTACTGACCCTTATATCCTGTAATGCTTATTTTTGTTGCAAATCTAATTTGGTAGGAATTGTATAACAATAAACTGGAAAAAAATGCTTTGAAATTGTGACAAGACATATAACTATGCTGAGCTCAGTAACTACATTTACAACAAAAAGGAAATCAAATATAAATAAAGTCTGTCTGTGATGAATGGGTACTAGAACTGTCACTCAAAGCATAATGCAAGACATTCCCCCCCCCCCTTATTATTTTGCAGGGATGAATCAGGAGGGAGAATTTTGGGAGGGTGGATAGATCTCAGAAAACTACCTACCATTTAACAAAATAGTCATCTGTCAGAATGACAGGTTTCTGAATATATATTTAGTGCCAGGGAACCCAAGGGTTGGAACCCCCCAGATACATTGTGAAATATAAGTTACAAGTCATATTATTTTATTCATTTGTTGTTTATCACATTTCCACAGTACTCATCTTACCTAACTGATTCTTGCAGTGTAAAGGTAACCTGAAATGTAATCTTAAGGAGCCTGTTTACCGCCTATTATAAAATTATGCAATACCATTTATTTCACTTCTCATTTATTCCAAAAGCGAACTGAGCTGCCCCATATCTTTCTCACTTTCCAAGTCTTGTTATCCAAGTTACAGAACAGAGAGGGAGGAGGACAGAATATTCAGATCAGGAAAGGGTTTGGTGCTGAGGGCAAAATCAATAGATCCCTTAAATAGAGGGATATCCTGATTAATTCAGGAATAGTTCAGTTAGGCCTTGATTTTGAAGAATAAAAGGAAAAAAAGGATCTGTTATAGTGCACAATACAGTATTCTCCTAACATAGCACAGATATTTTACCCTGAGCTCAGGGGCTACAGAACCCGTAAACAGACTGAAATTTCAAAGTCATGACTTCAGAATATCTGGATTTATGCCCATTTATCATTGGTTTTAGTGCCAGGGCTAGCCACCCATCTTGGTTTCTTCTGCTCAGTCATCTCTTTAAAAAACTTAATATTTTCACCATTTCTCAAAGTGTTCTGTGATAAAATAAAAATAAAAACCTGATCTATAAGGGAATTGCTGCAAGCATACAGAAAGGGGTAAAATTCACTGCACGCACTCTCAAAACATTTATTGTCCAAGGCGGCGTGTAAGCCAAGCATATCTTACAAGAACTCCCTGGATCAAACCCATACCCTGCTGCTATCTATTCCTAATTTTGCAAATCCTTTCCCACTTTCTTCTTTCTCCCGTCCTCCTAGATTATTATTTCTTTTTTTAATCCACTCCCCAAGGAGGCCATTTTCCTCTCATTTTCTTGCTTTTTCGTTCGGCAAAAGACCAAGGACGACTGTATAAGCACAGAAAGTAAGGCACAAAAGCCCGCCGCCCCCCCCTCCCCGGACGCGCTTGAACGGGGAAGAAACGACCTTTCTAAAAGTTTTAGCACTTTCTGCCTCCAAATCGATCATGCTGCGTCCTTACCTCACACTTGTGATCCCCCCCCCTTCCCCCGGATATGGCGCGTCCTTCCCGAAGAGGCGGTGAAAACAAATTGGAGAAGATCCAAATCGCCGGGGAGGATGGGCTCGGCAGTCGTCCAACAAGACGCGAGAGTCGCCCGACCAAAGACCCGATCGCAGTCCATCGTTCCGGATCTGTTTTCACAGGCCAGACCATTTCAAAAAATAAGGACCGAACAGCCTTTTTCTTTTATTTTCCTTTCTTTGCAGATAGCTAATTTGCATGCTTGTCGGGCACGCCAAAAGCTAGCATGAAAGACTCCGGCTGGCCTTTGGTTTTACCCCCCCCCCCCCAAGTGTAACGAGCGTTGTTCTTGTGGGGGAAATCAGACATGTTATACCGCACCTGTAGGCCTAAGTGGTACAATCCGGCAAAACTATCAATATACAGTGCAAATCAAGCAGAGGCTAATACAGTCTGTTGTAATTTTGTTCATATAATGATACCTAATCTTAGCAGACGAGAACTAAGCTTGTAAATCGTTTAACTAAAGCTAAAAACTGATACACACAGAGAGGGGGGGGAGAAAGAGAGAGAGAGAGAGAGAGAGATCTTCTGTCTTTTTCAAACTTATAGATTGCCCTGGAAAATTAAATCTGTGTTGGACCAGATCCAAATTATTTCAGAGTACTGTATTCTTCAGTAAACAGTCTGAAAGTGGATGACATCTTTGCTATTTGCAAAAGATGCTCAGTATGGGCACATCCTCCCAGCCATCCCCACCTAGTATCTGCTTCCATGCAGTATGGATGTACGTCCCCATCCACCTCACACCCTAGGGTCAAGCCTGTAGCTGAGACACTTGAATGGCAGATTTAGAAGCTGATGGAAGAGAACATTTGTAGCTCATGGTTGAAATGAGGGGCTCCTTCATGCTCTCTGAGCTTGGTGGTTTTCTTGCAAACAAACTAGGTAACCTCATCAAGTTTAGAAGCTCTGTTCCTCTGACAGCATTTTTGCTTCTACTGTATCGCATCTTCTGCTGAAGCAAATTGTGGCTTACTTATAAACGAATAAAGGTGGAATTTTAAAAATGCTAATAAAAAAAGTAAGATCACCATGCAGTATGTTGGACCAGTTGCTGGATATGATGCAACCTGTGTATCAGCTAGCTAGGATCTTCATTTATGTTTGTGCGTTGGGTTGGCTCTCTTCCACCAGCCATGCCACATATGCTCCTTCAGAATTTGCCTGTGTAAGGATCAGACTAAAATCTCTTTCCCAAGTTTTTTCCCCTGTCTCTTTTTAAAACCTTCAGGTCAGTTGCCCCATAGCAATCCACAAGGATCAGATAAGCCATCTCTTCCTTATTTAAGTTAATTAATATCAGCTGCTTGTATCCCAATGCTGTCCATTGATCCAATAACTGTGACACCATATCCCCATTCATGATGTGATTTATATCTTCATCCTACCAGTGCTATAACAATCCCAAAAATTATCAATCATCAATACTTTGGATTATAATCCTTTGGGAACTTTGGTGCCAGAGGTTCTTTATTACCCCAAATGTAACTGTGGTAAACATGGAACTCCAAATGACCTTTTTTGTGGACTAGGATCTCTAGTCTAAACATATGTTTGCCTGCATTCCATTTATATATACATGATATATTATCAAAGAGAAGCAGTAATACATATGCTGGAATTCCTGTGAGATGGATGAACATATATTTTAGTTTTAATATTGAAAACTGCTGCTTCGTATAAAATGCAGGGTAATGTGGAAGAGCAATCTGTACAATAATGTGAAAAATGACAAAGTAGAAGAAACAGAACATATTTTGCATCCAGCTTTAATCTGTAGCATCTCTAAAGAAGAATTTTGGATAGAGAAAACCTTTCTATCAGAAAATCTGGGGAGAGTATTTTCAGTTAGATTGATTGAGTTAAGGCTCAGATAAATGTTTTACTGATCCTTCAGAATCACTATTGTGTATTTCAGTTTTCAGATTGGTCAGTAGAGGGCAATATTCCATTAACTACTTATCTTTAAGGCTTGAGACTTCAGAGGAAAAACAAATTTAACAAATATCTCCTTTATGGTGTATATTCAAGATACTAAAAAAAATGTTTTTGGTGAAAATATATTTCTTCTGCAATTTTTCACCACCCAGACAATACCATACAGTACTGAGATGGCTTAAAAACATACTCTACTTTGTAAATAAGAATATGTGATATATTAATAATATACTTTTTTTAGCATCAACACTATCAATTAGTTCAGTAATCAATATTTTCTACATTCATTGGAGACTTATTAATATGAATGTTATTTTTGAAAATATTTTTTCTTTTTATTCCAGCAGTACACTTAAGCGAGACTGCTGATGCAATAAGGAAAGAAAGACCTTACTTCAGTTCCTTTTTTGTGCCCTGCTCTTGCATCTTTTTATTTGGTTAATTTTACTTATACTTAATGTATCTTACTCACTAAACGTTAGTTTTTACTGTATTTGTTAAAATAAAGAACAGTCATGGTCCCAGAAATGTTTACTGTGATCTTTTCCCATCAAATGACTGTAGATAAAACTTTGTTTATATTTGTTGAGATGCAAGCAGGGCTGGGCTACTACCGGTTTGCACCAGTTCGAGCAAACCAGTACCTAACCCGCAGCTAATTTTATAGCCGGTTCAGCAAACCAGTAAATCCCATCCTTGACTGGCCCCACCTGCCCCTTCCAGGAGTCCCCATGCATCCTGTTTTGGATCCCAGGTAAACACAGGGCCCACGAGGAGGCTTGGGGAGGGTGAAAAACCGGCCTGCCGGACGTTCCGCAGGGTCTCCGGAGCCTGGGGAAGCCGTTTTCGCCCTCCCGGAGGCTCAAAAAAAGCCTCCAGAGCCTGGAGAGGGGGAAAACGCCCCC
>JANHFL010003660.1:91394-109973 GCA_032468155.1 Oxyrhabdium leporinum | reverse complement strand
GAAACGTCTTCAAAGAAAAACCAGAAAGTCCAGCTGCCTCTTGAAAAAGCACCTTTGGGACAACCATGACCTGGATGACCGAGAATCTCCATAGACTTTCCAGCGAATGGAGATTGTTTTTCTTTTAATGGCTTGCCTGTCGCAACTTCTGGTGAAATGTTAAAGGCTGGTTTAGTATGGTCTAGTCTAGTGGTTAAAGCAGGCTAGAAAACTGGAGCCCCTGTGTTCTAGTCCCCCTTTTAGGCATATGAAAGCCGGCTGGGTGACTTTGAGACTCTCAGCCCAACTCATCTCCCAGGATTGTTGTGGGGAAACGAGGAGGAGGAAGGAATAATTAGCTATATTTGCTGTCTTGGATTATTTTAAAAATAGTAAAGGGTGGGATACAAATACAGCATTAAGAGACCTGGCATAGATTGCTTCAGCTCTGATAAGTGTGGACTGTAGGTTGAAAAGGTTTTTTTTTTTAAAGGGGGATTAGCATTCATGAAAAACAAGATTTTCTCTCCTTTGCTGCTACAAAAAAGTCAGTTCTGCTATTCTGGTTCTGAAGTGGCTGAGACCAGTTACTGCTAACAGAGGTCACAGGGAAGCACTTCTCAGAGTTATTTGTTACCAAGAGAAAAGCATGAGGCCATGCGGTGAAGACAGCCATTTCTTACAATAGCAGAAGCAGCTTTCTTGGCCTAAGAACATTTGTTTTAAAACGTACCAAATATATATATTCAAACTTGTCAGTTGGAAAAGGTGCCAGTAGACTCCTGATTGTTGAAAGATGGCAAGTCTAAGGCTTATTTTTTAATTGACTGGATTAATTTATTTTGAATGGGGCAGGAGTTAATTCATTGTACTTTCCCTGCTGATATGGATGGTATGATCAAAATTTCTGTAATGTCTAATAAATTCTTTGAGCTGGGCGTGTTCTCTTAACTGGGTTCGCGCAACAGTTTGTCTCCGTTTATGATATCAGATAGTTATTTTATGATTTTCTGAGCCATAATTGACTTAAAAACTGTAAACAGTAGAATATTTATTAAATTTATATGGCTGCCTGACTCACAATGACTGGAAGGCGTACAGTCATAAAAATTTTGTATGAAGACAACAGCAGTATTTGATTGTTAGATTTTAATAGAGTTAATGTTAATATATACATTATATTAATATAATTTATTAGATTTATATCCTATTATTCACAAGGTCAAGGTGACATACATAGGATTCCCTTCTTTCTCTCAACAACCCTGTGAAGTAAGCTGGCCAAATAAGTTGGCCAGAGAGAGAGTGGTTGTCCAAAAGCCACGTAGTTAGCTGTGTAATTAAGATTTTTGTTAACACATTGTTTGATTACCTCTTTTCTATATTTTTAATAAATAAGCTATCAGGAGTGATTTACAGCATGAATCCTATTGTAAAAATTATCTCTTTTCTGGTTTCAAGGAACAAAACCACTTATGTTAATATTTATCTATTGAAGGAGTAATAACAAATTGGTGACCAGACTTAGTTGTTTCATTGTAAGCAAATGATAGTAAGCTATATATATATATAGGGAGGGAATGCAATAGAAGAAAATGGCTGTCTGGTTTTAGGCAGCCCAGATATAATAATCTGAAATTTTGGTAATTAATAAAATCGATTCTTGATTGTGTTTATATCCATACTTTAAATTAGAAGAGTTGACACTTTTTGACTTCCCTAGTAAATCCAAGATATGCTAAATATATTGCTAGATTAAAGATCCTCCAAATAAGATAAATCTTAGTCCAAGTCTTAGAATTAGGTGAACTTGATATTCAAATTTATTGACATTCTATCTGATTTTTAAATGCTTCTTCTTAGAGAACTGATACAAAGTGAACAATTTAGACTTCATTGCAGTAAAGATTATTCCACCTAAAATCTATTCAAAGCAATTTATGACTGAAATAACTAACGCCAATCAATTCTTTCAGTATAAAACAGCCAACAGTTTTATCAAAATTCTCAAAAATGCTTTGAAAATTATTTTACTCTCTGGAGAATTAAGCAGCATCCCAAAGCATTTTTTTATTCACTGTCCATTAGAATCAAAGACCACTCCATTCTAAAGTGGATGTAATTAAAGGAAATTTTAAAAAATGTGGCTATTCCATTTTTCTGTAATTGATATCCTACATGGGATCAGAACGTAATTCTCCAGTAATATTTTCCTCCTCTTATCACCTTCATTAAATTCCATGTACTTTTATTCTAACAGGCTTTAGAATAAAAAGAAATATTATTTATGCTCTTTATCGTCAGCCCAATTTTATTTTATGCACTTGCATTTGTCATGGCCATGAGGCCGAAAAGGACAATACAGCTGCATTTGGTCATTGTCACCCATTTAGCACATTGTCACCCATTTAGTACGTGTAGATTGAGGAATGCTATGGATACGGGCAACTGTTGCTTCCCTATTAAACATATTGTGCAAGATTGCCCACAACATGCGTTTTCTGGTTCCTAGAAGATCTGCATGAAACAACACCAGAGGTGATCATTTTGATAGCTGAACAGGACATCTAGTTATGAGACCACTGCCATATCCCAATATAAGTTTTACTTATAATTATGTGGACTCTATATATGTTTGTTTCTCTTCTGTCATGTTCTCATCATAGGCTAAATATTAATAAATAATAATTGTCAGCCCTGATGCTTTGAATAATTCAATTCTAACATAAAACACTTTTTCATACTTTTACCATTTGTGTATATAGTGGTTCAGAACTTCTAAATCAGGCATATTTGATATGAAAAATTTACAAGTCAGCTGCTGGGTCAGAAAGAACATTGTTAAGAAAAAGGGTAGCCCGTTAGCTTGGCATAATGTGGCATTTACTGCTTATTTGAAAAGAAGTGTTCCCAAAAGAAAGCTAACTGGTGATTAGAGTAGAATTTATAGACACTAAAAGCCATAGTGCCATCTGAGCAAAATGTCTTTCCTAGGTGACAATTGCAGATACATCCATCTTCCACCCAAGAAGCATTTTATTATGCTTGACATTCTTTCTCATTTAGTTGAACTCAATCAGTATGCCTAATCTAACCATATCTTCTGAAGTGCCTTTTGAGATCTACCTGAAGAAGATAATAAAAGGGAATAAAGCTGGCCTGATCGTTTTATATTTAAGTAAAAGCACTAGGACATTATTACAAGTAGTCCTTGAGTTATGACTACACTAAATTTCTGTTGCTGAGTGAGACATTTGTTAAGAGAATTTTGCCCCATTTTAAGACCTTTCATGTCATATTTGTTAAGTGGAATCACTTCAGTTGTTAAGTTAGTACCAACTGGTTCCCAAGTGAATCCCATTGACTTTCCTTCTCAGAAGGTTGCAAAAGGTAATCACATGACCCCAGGTCACTATAACCGTCATAAATATGAGTCAGTTGCCAAGCATCTGAATTTTAATCACACAATCATGGAGATGCTGGAACAGTCATAAATATAAAAAACAATCACAAGTAACTTTTTTCAATGCTGTTGTAACTCTGAACAGTCACCGAATAAGCTGTTGTAAATCGAGGACTATCTGTTATGATCATAACTTCCAATTGACTAATTGTTCAGTGTAGGAGTATGGCTCTTCTTTGAACCTGAAAATTCTACATAGATAGATTCTTGTTTTTTTGCTGACATCAAACTTAATTGTTTCATTTATTTGATAAATAAATGTGCATATATATTTGCATATGATTCTACTCAAGACACCAAAAGTTATTTGCAATATAACTATGATTACATAAAACCATCAGAAAACAATTCTTTAAAAAAATCTGGGCTAAAAAAACTTTAAAGCTGAATGTTGCTGCATGTTAAAAATTATAGATGTAACATTGAGATAACATTTCAGTATTTTGCCTGTGTAGCAAAGCAGAATTAACATTATAGAGTTGCTACATATGGCTTTGTGCCTCTTTTTATCATGAGCAACAACTTTCTTTAATTGTGGCCAGTTTTTTAACTAGGCTGTTCTGTAAGTTGTTTTATGAAATATTTAGTGTAGTGTTCCCTAATATTCAAGTTTTAACCAGAAGGATTCTTAACAAAATGTCTGAATGAGAATTGAGTTAGTATAACAGTGGCAGTTTATAAGATTACTCAATAAATCCCTAACATGTATAATATTATTCAGAAAAATACTTATGGATATACATAGGAAGAGAGTAGTTTAGTAGTGATAACAATATATAATAACTGGGAGGAGAGTCAAAGTAAAATCTATATACTGCTAAAACTCTTGCTCCTATAACCTTTAACTGGATGAAACAGTGCATCTTAGGGCAATAATTTTTGAACCAAGTTATTTTACATGGGCTAACTTTCAGAATATGTCCAAAATCTGGGACCCATGACTCCTGTGGAATTGAAATTCAGCAAATTTTAGAAAAAGCATTTTATGACATAAAATTATCTTAAAATAGTTTATGACACAATACAAAAATCATAAAACATTTCCTGAGCTGATGTTTGTTGGCTGTTTTCCAGGCAGATACATCTCTGAATGTATCCCAACTGTTCTAGTGGAGAAGTACATTAGACGCTTTGTAATTTTTGAAAGTAAGGAAATATCTCTGCAAGCATGACCCAACAGGTTAAAGGTTGTCTAGTGATACAATAAAAGTTGCTAGATTTAGTTAAGAGCCAAATCTTTTTTTTTTACAATCTCCAGTTGTCAGGACAGAGAAGATGAACAATTCCATACATAGCACTAAACACAATTTTATATAAAGTACAAAGATTCTAACCAAGTTATGCCAGCAAATTTGGAGAATGACACAGTGGCCATTCTACGATGCAATACCAATAACAAGGAAACTTGCTGGAGTGTGCTGACTATTTTATAATACTATGGTATTAATGTCACATATTAACAAAATAATGTTTAGGGTCATCAAAAAGAGGTACCAGATTTTCAAAATGGGTTTAGAAATAGATAATTGAGAAAACCAAAGGAACCAAAACCAAGTTAGTATGTGCTTCATTGATTATAAAAAGGCTTTTTGTGTTGTTCACATCAAGCTTTTGGAATGTGCTTAGAAAAATGGGAAATCCTGGAACATCTCATTGTCCTTATATAAAGCTATATACTGATCAGGAAGCCACGGTACAACACGGTGAAACAGATAGGCAGAATAGTGGAAGAAGGCTGTCTATCTACTCTGCTCTTATTTATTCAACCTATATACTGAATATAAATTAGGCTAACTAGATTGAAAGAACTTGAATGTAGTTTTAAAATTAGAGGAAAGAACATCAAAAACGTGTTCTATGCTAATTACGCTACTCTGATACTCCAGAAACTCAAAGGATCTGCAAGTTCTAGTACCAAAAGTTTAATGCAGGGAAAAAACAGGAGTAAGATTAAATATAAAGAAGACCAAACTAATGATAACAGGTACAACCAGTTTTAGAATTGAAAGATATTGAAATGGTAGATAGTTTCTTAAAACATCAATCCTCAACAATAATGGAACAAGTAGTTAAGAGACATGCCAGAAATTAGCACTTGTTTTTGTAATCATGAAGGCCTTGGGCAGGATATTTATATGCCTTGATGTAATTGATCCCTATCAGTATCAGAATAGCGTAGGCAATGGTATTCCATGTGATACTTTATGGAAATGAAATTAGAAGTTTGAAGAAGCCATATAGAAAGACTATTGCCACTTTTGAATTTGGCTGTTGGAGAAGACTCCCAAGAATCCATGGAGAGCCAAGAAAACAAACAAGGTACGGTAATTGCACAAATCAAGCCAGAGGTCTCATTAAAGCACAAATGATAAAACTCAAATAATTATACTTCAGATATATTATGCAAAGACCTAGCTCTCTGGAGAAGGCTCTGATGCTGGGAATGGTAAAAAGAAAGAGAAGACGACCAGCTAGCAAGGTGGATGGACTCAGTTACAGTGCCGATGGGTACACCACTGGAAAACCTGAAGGTTAGGGATAGGTCATCATGAAAAAATAGCTATGTGGTCGCCAAGAGCTGACACTGACTTGATGGCACATAATTAACATAATCAAGAACATATTATTCAACTGAACAGGAAATGGAGGAAACATTAAGAAGGGAGAATCCTATGGTCAGCATAACATTTCCCCATGCTAATAATGGTATAACAATATATTTTCATTCTCAACAAACATTCATTTCTTAGCAAATATTATTCTGCTTAACGGTCTGGCAGCAAAACTAAGTATAATATGGCAAAGAAAGAGTTATACAACTATTTGTCTAATATGTTTGAAAAATATGAAATATTGAACTGAAACAAATATGTGCTGTTGTCTTTTTATAAGGTAAACTTTAAGAAAAAAATTAGCATACATAGCTGAAGTCTGAAATGTGTTTAATTCCATACAGATTGTCAAACCGTATTTATAAGAGACTACACAAATCTCTAAGTAAAGCTAAGTAATAACAGAAACGCAGTTAAAATATAGGTTGGAAGAGATAACTATTTTTTTTTGTTCCTGGCAATGCTTACAATTTCCTTGATGAATTTTAACATTATAGCTAAGTTCAGAAACATAGTTTATCCAGACACTATACTACTTCACTTCTATATACCGTATTAAACTATAGAGGTTTCAGTTTTGCCATATTGTTAAAATTCCTTGATGAAGATAAGAGTTGCGGTGGCTCAGTGATTAGAACACAGTACTGCAGGCTACTTCTGCTGACTGTTGGCTGCCTGAAATTTCGCAGTTCAAATTTCACCAGGCTCAAGGTTGACTCAGCCTTTCATCCTTCCGAGGTGGGTAAAATGAGGACCCAGATTGTTGGGGGCAATATGATGACTCTGTAAACTGCTTAGAGAGGACAGTAAAGCACTATATAAGCCTAAGTGCTATTGCCATTATGGCTAAATTCAGAAACATAATCCAGATACTATGCTATTTCACTTCTATATACCATATTAAACTATAGCGATGTTTCAACCAGTGCTATGTTATTAAAGCATCAATTTAAATCCAATCTGGTACTATTTACCTGGATTCTGATTGCAGGTAGACATTAATACTTTCTCATCTATAATATCCTTTAAGTCTGATAATTAAAGAAACTAATCTGTAATTTTGCCCAATAAAGAACATAGTGTAATACAACTACAGGTAGTCTTCAGTTATAGACTGCTTCATTTAATCACCGTTTGAAGTTACAACAGTATAAAGCTTTACAACCTATCCTTGCATTTATTACCTTCGCGGCAGCCTGTAATCACATGATTACCTTTTCTGTCTTTCCCAAACAGCTTCTGACAAACAGGGTTAATGAAAAAAGTGTAGGTAAAATTTCAAGTTGTGGTCACATCATGTCTTGCTTAATTATTGAGATGATTCCTTTAATGACCAAATGGGAAGTGACATTGTTAGCCCATTGTGGTCATATGATTTTCCACTTAGTGACCACAGAATTTAGATATGGAATTGCCAGTCCCAATTGTGATTTCTAAGCAAGGACTGACTACCTGTAATCCCTAACTTTGCCCAGTAAAAAGCATAATCTAGCACTACTATAAAAATATGCAGATTATAGTAATAATAGAAATATCTTATTTGTCTACTTGTACATAAAGGCTAAAAATGTATTTTGCCTTGTCAGAAATAATAGAAGAAAATTTATTCCATGTTCTTACTTTTATAAATTTATATTCCACTTTTAACACGTTTCAGTTATTTTCCGGAATTGTAATATATGTGTTTGCAAGACTTGCTTTACTAATGACCAGACGAACTATTGCTAGAGCTGTGCGCCCACTGCCTGTGAGGCTGGTACATTTCCTATGTTTAGTACAGGCTTCTTTGACCAAGATTGCCCAAACGCCTTTTACACTGGTTAACTCTTATATTTTTAATGTCCCAGACTACTAGATAAGAAACGTTCGGTGTAGACAGTTTGGCAGCAGAAGGGAAAAATTATTTCTCATATTATTTATATACTCCTACATAGGGCATCTTCTAGTCTACAGTGGATAACCACAAATACTAACTCTTGACCGGTAAGAAATGGAACTTTCTCGTAGTCACATCCAAAGGTAATGTCTTCAGGAATTTTAAAGCTTGTCTCTCCGTGTGTGTTGGAAATATTCCTTTTAGAGGACTTTGCTATAATGTCCTTAATACATAATGCTCATTTTGAGGTCAAAATATTTGTAAAATGCTCAGAACGGCTACTTTTCATTCAGAATGGCTGTTCCGTATTCAGATCAATTCTATTCAAAATATTTTGTACATCCCGGGTTTAGATATGTAAATACCGTGTTTCTCCTAAAACACAACCCACCGCAAAAAGAAGGCCCAGCACTGTTTTGTGCGCAGGCTTTAAAATTAAGCCCTGCCCCTAAAATTTGGTCCTATTTAAGCACATGTGCGGCCGGTACCCATCATTTTCTCACGTTGGTTGCAGGGGGGAAGGGCGGGAAACTTGCCCCACTCATCCCACGTGCCTCGCCTACCGGTAGCCACTGTGCTACTTCATTTGCGGCCCAAAAGAGCGAGAGACACGAATCACACGCCTCGCCTGTCCATAGGGCCGCTTTTTGCGGGAAAAACGACCGAGACGCGAATCACGTGCCTCACCCAGCCACCATGCCGCTTCATTCGCGGCTCAAAAAAGCGAGATGCGACCCACACGTCTTGCCCGGCCACCGTGCCACTTTTTGTGGCCCAAAAGACCGAGACGCGACTCACGTGTCTCGCCCAGCCACTGTGCCGCTTTATTTGCAGCCCAAAAGAGCAAGACACGACCCACATGTCTCACCCGGCCACCATGCCACTTTTTGCGCCCCAAAAGACCGAAACGTAAATCATGCGCAAATCAAAGCCTGCCATCCTCCACTCCGAGCCACTTCTTTTGAGCACGAAGAGTGCGTGGGCGAGTGACTCACCCTACGCGGCCTAAAGAACATGTTTTGGGGAGTGTTTCTTTGTCCCGACCCATGTGGCCCAGCGCAACAAGTAAAACCTTTTGCAAAAAAAGGTCCCTGTTGCAGATGGTTATACAGTACTGTAGGCCTGGGTCAAGTGATCCCCTTTTCTGGGGAAATCCAGAAAATCCAGATTGATTGTAAACAACCCTTTGGTAACTCAAAAAAAGTGGCCCGGAGTGGAGGATGGCAGTCTTTTTTGGCTGGACGGTTGCCGGTAGCCACAGTGTCCATTACAAGTAGACAAGCTCTTTTGCGGTCTTTTCGGCAGTTTTCGGTGGCTGGGCGAGGTGCGTGTCCCAGTCTCTTCAGCCGCAAAAAGCGGCATGGTGGCTGGGCAAGACGTGTGGGTCGCGTCTCACTCTTTTGGGCCACAAATGAAGCGGTACGGTGACTGGGCAAGACACGTGATTCGCGTCTCGGTCTTTTGGGCCGCAAAAAGCGGCACGGTGGCTAGGCGAGGGGGGTCGCATCTCTCGCTCTTTTTGGCCACAAAAGAAGCCGCCCGGTGGCTAGACGAGGTGCATGTGGGGAAAAATAAGACACCCCTTGAAAAGACGGCCTAGCCGTTTTTTCGGGGGTCAAAAGAAAATAAGACCCTGTCTTATTTTCTGAGAAACACGGTGTATATATACTGTCAATGTTTATCCCATCTCTGGAGTGTTTTTCTCATTTTCTTCATTTCTTTATTCCTATGAATAAACTGGCAAGCTGGTGACATATATATACATATATATGGAGAAATCTGTTATTTTTATTACTCCAGTTCTTTATTACTTTTGATTATTTGTTGCAGTGCTCTGGGTGAAACCTGCATACGAATAAATGCAATCACAGATTTACAGCATTGTATGGCTTATTTTGTTCAATAAGCACCCTTATGTTTCCTTCTTTTCTGTTTCTTCATTCCTTGCTACAATTTGGAACTGAAGATTTAAATGTTTTCTCATTCCATATAATTCAATATTTATCCAGATAAAAGTTATTTCACCTCTTGAGGAAGTTGGTGACTTTAATACAAAGAGTAAGAACTGATTTCTCTTTCAGCACATTGCAGCAAACCACTCACAAAATGCCCCATTTCCTGTTTATCACTGCATTTCATCTGAGGCTTGAGAGAAATAATTATATAATGACGAATCAGAAAATGTAGGTACTGTATAAAGTACTTACGGATTTGGTCTTGTCAGCCCCACTAGGTACAATTGCATAAAAAGCTAAAAGTACTTTTCTTGAAATTGGCTATAATAATAGAATCTTGCAAGTTTAATTATGTTGTACCTCCTCCTCATACTTATAATTCAGTGAATTAAGGAGGTATCTGTATGAACTGCTCCCGGATATTATCTTTCTGTTGTGGATTTAAAATATGTCATTTTACCCCTTGTCACCCTGGCAACAGTTCTTGCATGTTTCCATCAACTTTATCTTCTACAAGCCTCCACAGAGGTTAAAGACCTAAGTGTCCAATTATGATAAGGGAAGGGTGCCTTCACTGTTAATATGTAGTTGAAAGTATGATCGGATCTTGAGGATTTGAAGTTTGCACATATGGTCTTAATTTGAAAGGGGAGAGCTATTGCAGCAAATTACTGGTTAATCACTTAATCCAAGCAGTGCAACATCTTTAGTGCAATATATTAGAAGTTTAGGGAGCAGATAGAACAGAGAAAATCTGCTGGAGGAACTGGTTGGCTTCCAAGAGGACTGCTGCACTATTGATCAATGTAGTGTCCTCCAACACAGGTAGTCCTTGACTGATCAAAGTTACGACTTATCAGATTTATAACCTGTGCACAGCCAATGCAGTGCCCCCGCAGTCACATGATCAAAATTGGGGAGCTTGGCAGCCCACATTTACGACTACAGGGGCACTTCAACTCCCCCATCCATTTATTATCTCCCATCTATGCCCTTTTGGCACCCTTCACTTCGCCACCCAATCTGACCTTTGCTGTTCCTGCTTTTGTTCCTGATGAGGTGTGCCTCGTCTGGCTGCTGAGACAGGCTGGAGGTGAGTTTCTCGCTGTAGAAAAAAAAGGGGGGGAAAGCCCCAGAGCCACGGGACACAAAACATCCCCTTTGTGTTACAGACTTACAGGCCAGGGCTCCTTTTGACTTTCTTTTTTTTAAGCATAAAGCCCAGCCCCAGCAACTAGGCCATGTACACCTCATTGGCAGCAGGAGCAAGAAGACAGCAAACGTCATATGGAGCACTAGAGCGCAGGGCAGTGGTGGTCTAGAAAAGGCAACTGCAGCTGGGTTGGGGTAACTGGCTTCCAAGATATGGCAAGGAGCCCCAGAATTGGCCAATTTGGGGCTGTTTGCCGCCTTGCATGATAGGGTGCCCCAAAGAGCAAAAATGCGGAGAAGATGCAAGGGTGGAGAAAGTTGGAGGCAGTCCCTTACCATACTGAGGCTCCGGGCTACAAGGGACCAAGCCTGGAATGGCTTGGATTGGCGTGATCATAAATTAATGATTTATTTGATTGGGTTAATCAAAGTAAGCTCTGAGGGAAGCTGAAAGCTGCTTTGATTGTCAAAAGGCTATTCTTAGTTTGCATTCTTCATGATGCTTAAAGTCAGAGGCAATTCCCCAGGGTCATTTAACATCTGTTGCATCAACTAAAAATGGAATTAAGCTTGGTTGAATTTTAGCCCCATTATTTAACTTTTCTATGTTTGACTTGTTAAGTTACCTAACAAATGTGAACTTTCACCATCCTAAGCTGAGAGAGAAATTTGTTTTCACTTTATGTAGCTAAAGCAACTGTATTATCTTTGATTCCTATTGGTCTCAAAAGAGTTGTGAAGACCTTTATGCAACTTTGAGTGGAGGGCAAAATTAAAATTTATCAAAAAGACTAAAATCTTGAGCTTTGCCGGGACACCAAGGAGTCCTGGCATATAGATGGGCTTTCAGTCAAGCAGATAATGTTTTCTAAATGTTTGAGGGTGTACCATTAAGATGTGTTCATAATCATGAATTCTAAAATGCTGTACTTGAAAATTATATTTTTGCCTGCTGAAACATAGAGCTTTATCAATTGTGTCTCTGTGTAGATTTGAATGATTGCTGTTACATATAGTACCTATTTTGGAGCATCTCCAACAACAAAAGAAAAGCAACTATTTGTAGTTTTTAATGTTGTGGTGAAATTGCCATTGTGGATAGTTCCCTGCTTATGACCACAGCAGGGACCAGAAATTCATCATTAAGGAAGTTGTTCAACAAGATATCACTTGACCAAGACATGCATTTCCTCCTGGCTTCCCCATTGACTTGGCTTGTTGGAATCAGGCTGGAAAAGTCACAAATGGCAATCACTTTTCTGCACGATATTGCATCTGTCATAAATGTGCGACAGTTGCCAAACACCAGAATCACAATCATGGGTTTTCAGGGATGCTGTGATGGTCATCAGTGTGAGGGCCGCTATTAAATCACTTTTCAGTGCTGTCATAACTTGGAATATTTGCTAAATGAATGGTTGTAAATCAAGGATTATATGTATTCCTCTGCAAAGTAGTATAGAAATTACGTGCTTGTGGCTAGGAGCTGTAAATATTAAAATTACATCAGGAGTTTATGAATGTAGGTAAGGAGGTGTTGATAAATGTCTTGGTCGGTGGCCCCCAACATTTTTTGCACCAGGGACTGGTTTTATGGAAGACAGTTTTTCCACAGACCAAGGAGGGGAGATGGTTTCATTTTTGCTTGCTTGCACACTTCTTATCTCCAGCTGTGTGGCCTGGTTCCTAATTGGCCACAGATTGGTACCAGCCCGTGGCCCGGTGGTGGGGATCCGTGGTCTAGGGCACTTTTTAGTTGATTAGCAATAGTATTTTATAAGTGAACAATAGCAAATGAGGTTGCAGATGTTTAATTTTATTTTAGGGTGTTTTTTTCCCTGCAGTTCATTATTTTTATGAATAACTCAAGCCTAACTCTATACTCCTTCCTCCTCCTATTTTCTCCACAACAACCACTCTGTGAGGTGACTTAGGCTAGGAAAGAGTGATTGGCCCAAAGCCAGTATTTCATACCTAAGTGAGGACCAGAACTCACAATCTTCTGGTTTCTAGTGAAATGTCCTAACCACTAGACCAAACTGGCTTTGTTGTGATAATTATCCTTACATCTGAACCACAGTAATGTTTACTGTACAATTATGTAGTGGCCTTAAATAAAGTATGCTAGCCAGTTCTAGAATTTTAATCGCCATCTGTGATAACTCACATGTGGATTGAAGATTTATATAGTCACATGGCCCTGAAGTTTACATAGTAGACGTTAGTAAATAGTTGGCTTTGTCCTGTGAGCCCTCATTGGCTCTGTTGCTACCTGTACATGGGAATGTAATGATGTGGTATTTTCAATAATCCTGCACAGAGGTTTGTTTTCCCAGTTCATAGACTTTAAAAATTTATAAAAAGATCTAAATGAAGGATTGCAATATATGAAAGAAACAGCAAATATTACATTTTTGTTCAGTTTTAGAAAAAACGAGGAGGACCTTTTCTCCCTATTTCTCTGAGAATCTGTACTTGTAGCCTAACTGAATCCACCCTTTATCATGGACAGCATTCATTAGATTAGAGTTGTTTGACTTCTCTTTCAGCACACCCATAACTAGACCTCTTTAAAACTGTACAATAACCAGATGAAAACACTTTTCTATTCCCAGGCTCATTCTGACACCAAATTATTTCTTTATTAAAAGAGGAATCTTTTGAATGAATAAGAACTAAGCTCTATTTTGTTGCAGGTTAAACTTTTCAAAATTGAGAAACAACTAAGAATAATGTAATTTTAAAGAATTGAACTTTTGTTATGAATTACAACCCACTTCACTGGAGAGTGATACAAAACTATGGGCATAAGTTTAGAAATATTTTTTTTTATTTTTACCAACTTAGTAAAACAACAGTGAATCCAAGATGAAATTTTATTGAACAATAAATATCCAGTAATAAATATTGACTAGTACAGGAAAACTGCATATAAAGTAAATTCTCTAAAAGAGTTTCAATAAATCTGCTAACAAGTTTATCAATTCTGCTCAGTAACAGAGTACTATACAAGAAGTGGCTCAGCCACTGTCAATAAGAACTAGTTAATAAGATTGGCAGTTTAAAGCAGCAGCTTCATGTATCCACTTAGAACTGACTTTTTCAAATTTGTCAAGATGTACTTGACACTGGTAGAGTGTTTCCATTTGCCTATATCTTGGATACAGGTGGCTGTATTTTGTGAGCTGTATGTATGAGGGGAAATGTAGTGATACTTAATCTACAGTATATCTAAAGTTTTTAAGGATTGAAATCGAATTTTGGGGTTTAGCAGAAACAAATGCTGTGATTAAACCGTGCCACTAGATGGTGCCTTGGATTAAATATTTTTCAGACATGCTGAGATTGGTATTTAAATCTTATTAACTATAATTAGAGAGTTCAGACTACATGACTCTTATAAGCTTTTCTTGTTCTATAATTTTGTATTGTAAATATGCAGTAACTCTTTCAACAATGTCTCTGCAGGAACTGTCAAGCTCCAGAAGGAATTATATCTGACTGGCAATTGGCAGGTAAGAACATGTTAATTAGCTTACCTGGCTATTTTAACTATTGTTTGCTTAATATATTAATTTAAATTATATTCCTAAATATAAGCAGAGTTCAGAGTTAAAAATTGAAGCGTGTGTCATCTATTCTGGTATCAGTGGTATTTCCAGATTTAAATTATCATGCCTTAGAAATTTCTGGAGTTGACAAGATAGAAAGCATGTTTGATTTAATAATCACAACCCCCTGATTCTTGTTAGATAAGTATGTTTATGGAACAGCTTTAGGAGCCGATTATTGGTTGTCTCTGTGCCATCATATTGGTGTCAAACTCTTAGTGATTGCATAGACATTCTCCAGTATGATCTGTTCCCATCCTAACCCTCAGGTCTTCTGCTGGGACACCAATTGCCACTGTAATTGAGTCCATCCACATTGCTGCTTGTTGTTTTGTTACCCTCTTTCCTTCATCTTCTCCAGAGAGTTAACGTCTTCACATAATGAATTCACAATATGATCATTTGAGCCTATTCATTTGTGCTTAAGTGAGAATGTGCTTTGATCCATCTGTTTGTTTCCTTAGAGGTATTTTGAGGAGAGTTCTTCAAAACCAAATTTCAAGAGTCAATACTCTTTCTATCCTCTGTTTCTTCAGAGCCTAGTTTTCTCTTTCATAGAAGGTCACAAAGAAAACCTTTGCCTGCACAATTCTTTGTAGTTCAGATATACCATAGCATCTGAATATATTTTCTAAGATCCTCATTGTTAATCTGTCAAATGCTACCCTGTGTCATGTTTCTTGACTTCTGTTTTTTTTTTCTTTTTTTACTTTTGATTGTCCATCTTCAAAGGGTAGAAGCTGTCCACCATTTTAATATTTCACTATCAATTCTGTTTGTGGTTATCTATACTTTGGTATTCCTTATGTTTAATCAACCCCATTGTTCAATGTGTTCTAGTAATGAAGCACCTATTATTACTTCTGGATCATTCATATTTTCATATAGCAGAGTAATATTAGTATAATACAGATTCTTGAGGTTTGTTCCTGAAATTTTAAAACCAAACTTATCTTCTTCTAATCCAACTTCCCTTAACCTATATCCTGAATAGATAAGGGGAGACTGTATAGCCTTATCTCCTTCCTTTGCTGATCTGGGACCAGTCTGTTTTACAATGTACCATCTGAACTGTGGCTTCCTATTCTGCCCGTAAATTCTACATGGGGACATCAGATGTTCTGGGATTCCAATTTTCCTAGGGACTTTCCACAGCTTGACACAATTGAAATCTTTTCTATAATCATGCTGAATTTTTAAAAATATTCATTTGCTTCCTCGATTATAAAGCATGCATCAGCAATAACATCTCATGTTCTTCAGCCTTTTCTAAAGCCAGCTTGAACATCCGCATCTCCATTTCTGTGTAGGACTCTAATATGCATTGGATGATTTTGAGCATTATTTTGCAAGCATGTAAAATTGAGACTATAGTATGATAGATTGCACATTCTGTTTAAGTCTCCTTTCTTTGTTATTGGTTTATGGGTTGACCTCTTCCAGTCTGTCATTCTCCTGATTTTCTGGCATAGTTTGGTTAGAATTTTATATTCTCGTCTTGTTTACCATATATTAATATTTATTGAGTTAATTTGTGTAGTGACGAGGTTGCTGATCTAATTTCAGTTTCTAGTTGTAGAAATATTGTAAATAGGGGATATTGACATCACTTCTTGTACAATATTTCAGTATTCTTCCATTTTTGTTTGATTTTTTGGGGAAGTTGTTACTGCTTGACTTTTAGTATACTATTTCAAGATTGGAACATCCTTCGGGGTTCAGAGATCTTTTGAAAGACTTCCTTGCTTCTTTATATCTATTTCCATCTTCAATGCCTTTATAGATATTACTGTAATACTGATTTTTATCTCTTCTAACATTCTGAAATTTTGTTAAGTTTCTTCCTGAGAACCTTTTTCTCCCCTTAGCTTTTGTCACTCTTCGTAATATCTAACCATCTGTTCTGAAATCCAATTTGATTTCTTGGTTGTTAGCAGTCTCTTTTCACATTCATCCTTGACAACGTCCATGATTTCATTTCCACAATTCATCTGCTTCCTGATTAAGAGGTTCAGTACTTCAAGCTAGTTTCTGATGTTTTCCTTGAAAATGTTGTATATGTGCTCAAGATCATATGTAGAAACTGTGGAAAAGCCAGTTGCTAGGCTTATCATTGTTATTGTTACTATTACTAATAATAATTATTATTTTCCATCTCCTTCTAGTAGTAGTATGATTGATTCTGTACTCCATCTGGTTATGTCGATGTATATAGGTGTTTGTATTGTTTGAAGACTTAGTAGTAATGAAAAACTCATTGAATAGACAGAAACTGATAAATCATTCTCCTGCTTTATTCCTGTTTCCTAGGCCATATAGTCCAAGCATGTTTTCCTGCTTACTATTCCCAACTTTACCATTCCAACCATAATCAACCTATGTTGCTTGCATATTTTGCTGATTTCAGGTTAAACCTGAACCATAAAATTCATGAACTTCTTTTTCTTCCGCATTAGTGGTTGGAATGTAAACCTGGATAATGGTTATACTAAGGGATGTCTCCAAATCTAATATTATTCCATCTTTGATTGCATGATATCCAAGTACTGTCTTTGCACTACTTTCGCTGGCTTGAAAGCAATGCTGTTCCTTCTTTGTTTTCTGTGTTCTGAATAATACAGTACTAGCTTCCAACTGTCCATTTTTAGATAATTTCAATTTATTGATGCCTGAAATGTCAATGCATAGTTGATTCATTTCATCGTTCACTGCATTGATCCTTTCCATATTCATGCTTCTTACAGTATATGCTATATTGTATATACCATGTAATTCTATCTTTCTAGCGTAAGATTTTTCCCTCTGTGTGATAATATCTGCAATTAGACATCCCAAAGGTTTTAATCCAGCCACGTTGTAAACACTATTAGTGCTCCAAAACATCCACAGCGCTTCCTCGGTAGCATGTTGAGTGCCATCCAACCCATATCGCTTTATATTGTCTGTCTGCATGGTTTTCATAGTAGAATGTAGGAAGGGGTTATCATTACCTTCTCCCACCGAGTTTCAAATGATGCTTTTGCTATTGTTACTGAAGCTATCATCTGCCTGTATCACTGCTTCCAATAAGGGTGCCTGCTTGCTGTAGATGGGTAATTGGCTTCACACCTTCGTTTAGCCTGCTGTGAGTATATTCCTGGAATTCTTTGCTCATCCCTTCCAGGAACAGATCATCTGCCATGATGAATACTTGAGAGGGAGGAATACAGACTGTAATAATACTGTTTTCAAGCATTTGAGTTAATGTTCAGTACAAATGTTTCCTCAGGAAAACATTGGAAGTTATTTAAACAATTACAAAAGTATAACTTAATAATATAATGAATCTATTTATCATAGAAAGAATGTGGAATGAATATGTATAAGAAAATACCAGCATGGTTAAATAAATGTCAAAAACATTGTGAGGCAAGGATTATTATTTTTTAAGTGGAAAGCTTAATTTGATAAAAACAAGGGAGGAAATACTCTGGCTAATCAAGCAAAAAAAGGAATCTGAGGGGAAATAATGCATTAAGTCAGATAAAATAATGAGAGAAAATGCTGCAACCTGTGCAAAACAACACTATAAAAAGATTCCTGAAAGAATATAGGGAGTTAAAAAGAATGTCAGCCCTTCAAGGTAGCCTAGACAGACAACTAAAGCCATGAGTATTAATACTTCGTTTATTGTAAGATTAGAGTAACAGAATCTTGCAAATCTGAAAGCACCTCCCCTGCCTTTACTTTCAAGAAAACCAGGGAAAGTCCCTTCTGAGATGCTTTCTCCATTACCATTCCTCTTCTGGATTCAGATTTTATTTATCAGGCCATTGTTTACATTGTGAGAGTATATAACCAGTGGTGGAATCTAATTTTTTTTACTACCGGTTCTGTGGGTGTGACTTGGTGGGCATGGCTTGGTGGTCATGTGACTTGGTGGGCGTGGCCA
>JANHFL010003660.1:71386-91294 GCA_032468155.1 Oxyrhabdium leporinum | reverse complement strand
TTATTTTTAGCCGGTTCTCCGAACTGCATAAGCAGTTACCTAACGGTTCGGGCGAACCAGTGAGAACCGGCTACATTCCATCACTGTATATAACTTTGGCTTGCCTGGGCCGCAATGTGTGAAGAGTGAAATTGTCTTGGGCCACATGTAAAATATAAATAATTATTGCATATAAATACTGTAACAAACTTCCTTTATTTTTTAAATATTTTTTGTTGTAATCTTGACTGTCCACATTACTAGCTCTCCAGGGTCACATGCAATCCACTAACTTCAGGTTGAACACAACTGAACTAGGCTGTGGTTCTTCCTTAGGTAGGTTGTTATATATGTCTATATAAATATATTAATAAAATTTTTGAATACCGTATAGCATTCATTAATTCAGCAATATGTTTCTATACAAATAATTAGTATTTGAAGTATTTCAGTAAATAATGCAATAATTTCAGCAAAAAAATATAGTTTTTATTACTAAAAATGTTGGCAAACAAGTGTTAAATAGCATTTAGGCTAATTGAACTATTCTTATCCTATTGAATTCCCCACTAAATGGCATATAAAATGTTAAATAAATTGTAACAAGATTTTATTCATTTCTGTTTAAAATGTTTACAACAAATTTTGTAAAAACCGGCAAGTCAAATATTAGACTAAAATATGTACTGTTTGTATTTACATATTTTGATGTATAAAAGTTACCAGGATTTGATACTACATTTTGTTGATCTTCAAACAGTAAAAGTCAGCAGCTGACACATTCTGCAATTGCGTTCAGAGGCTTGTCATCACATACTCTTCTAATCTTGTATGCAGTAAACAGTTCTTGAAGAACTTAAATGTCATCTCAGTTGATGTGCTTTGTTTTCTGCAAGTTAAGATTACAAATACACTTTATTCAAGGTTTCCTCTTGAATTAGCCCCTGCTAGGATAGCCATCTGCAAAATTTGTTTTCTGTGACTGACAAGTTATCATGTTAACAACCTTTGTGCTGTCTAAGCTACATCCTGGTTTTCCAGATTTGTGAAGCTTAGGCAAGGTCGTGTCAGAATCCATTGTTCTTTCATTATGTACCATAGACGAAACAGCAACATTATTTGTTACTGTGATTGGCTGTCCCAATTTTTATTGAAAACTTATCATAGGTTAACAGTGCCCTGTTATAATAATACATTTATGAAGCAATTTGGAATCCATGTGTATGTGGCTAGGTAGGTAGGTAGGTAAGTGGGCAGGCAGGCAGGAAGGAAGACAGACAGACAGATGACAGAGATAGAAGATAGAGATAGAGATGACTGGATGGCTAGGTAGATGGATGGATACATGGATGGATGGACAGATATAGACATATAAAAATAAATGTAGAGATAATCTTTGCCCTTCATATACCACAGTTTCTAAATGGTAGCTCCAGTTACTGGTTCTTATTAGTGAAATTGGCATTAGTGTGAATATTACTAAAGATAAATTTTTGCAAATGGAAAATAACACAAAAGAAGATTTTCAATACACATGAAGGCCTGTTTTCTATTAAATTGTCTTAGAACTGTTCTGGGAATTTAAGACTTCCATTACTGTGTAAACAAAGAACAAATCTAATCTTGTGGGCTGTATTTCTGATTTATCTTGCTCCTTGATTACATAGTCAGTTGTTTTTCTTGTGGCTTTGTCTTCCTACGTTATAAAATAGCAGCCTAACGATAACATTTCAGGTCATGAAATGCACATATTTCTATGCTTTGTTTTTGCAGACGCAGAAAGTAGTATCAGAAATTAATATGTTCCTGTTTTATTTAACCAGATGGGTACTACTCAAAGTGGCAGCGTAAAGGCTTAACTAAATTTTCATTTGTAACTTTGAAATACATGTTATTTCTTCAACATGTATCCTGTGTTTCCACATTTAGTATTCAGAGTGTCCTCCAAACATAAAAAAATGAAATTAATAATAATTTAAATCAAATATCAAACAATACGTAATAAAAGACCAAATGAAACAAATTTAGTAATGGAGTAATACAGAATCAATCAGTTTAGTATTCTGTAACATAGTAGAAATAGCACTCTAGCTTAACAGCCCTGTGAGAAAGAAGCAAACATGTTGGAGTTCCACCTCTCCTTGCTGTGGCTGTGACCTGTAAGTCTGGACTTCCCTCCTCACAGCGGAATGGGACAACCTGGTGCAACCAACTGACCACGGCCAACTCGTCACAGGACAACTTACTATGGGACAATTCAACAGTTCAACTTAAAATGTTTAAAATAATTTTAAAAATATTTTAATTTTTGTGATTCACGTTTCATTTTGTCCCTCCTTTTGTATCCTTTCTTTAATGATTCTATTCCACAATTTATTTGATATTAATGTAACTCTTGTTCTGTGGTGAGTTGTCCTGTGGCGATTTGGCCTCTGAGTTGGTTGCGCTGAGTTGTCCTTGTTCCTTTCACAGAAGCCATTGATTATTGCTGTCTTGGGAGATAAAGGAACAGGGTTGTAAGGGAACTGAGCAACTACTTTTCCATCACAACTAAGTATTAATACTTAGTACTGGTGTCTGAATTTCCTTTTTCTTCAGTGCCATGCCTTTTTAATTTAAATTATAAACCTGAAAAGAGGACTGTCTATGTCCATTCTTTTGCAAATTGCTCTAGGAGCCTATTAGGTTGAAGCATAAATGTAGATGGGATGGGATGGGATGGAAATAAGGGGTAGGGGTAAGAGAAAGGGATGGGATGAAACAGAGCAGAATAGAATAATCAACAGCTACTTTCTTATTGGTGGAAACTCACCTGTGTAGAAACTACACAGGGATTTCTAAAAGAGTTTTCAGGGCCTTGGACAGTCTATTTCTTATGCCTTTATTTATTCATACAGTTTATCAACCATCGAGAGGCTTACAATTAGAAATTTAAAAAATACAAAAAATAAAAGAACTTATGACCAGCCCCAAAGACAACATAAAATGTCAATAACTCACTTATCCTCCAATCCAAACAATCCAGCATGGTCTCAAACTTCATTATGCCTTAAAATGTACACACATACACACACACACCCCTCAGAAAGGTCTATTCAAAAATAATCTACATTACAATTAGTTTCAGGTAACTTCCTACTGAATTTTAACCTCAGTTTGTAGAGCAAAACCATGAACATATTCAATAAAGAACTATAAATTATATAGCTAGTACATGAGAAGTAGGAAATAATTGAACATAGCATAATTTTTATAGTAAAGAAAATACATCATTTTACTAAAGGTAGTTTGGATAAAATTTGAACTTATATTGTTTACAATTATTGCTCTCCAGCATATATAGAAATTATTATTCCTAAATGTGGTAGTATTAAACATTTGAGTGAACAATATATTTTTAAAATATTGTTTAGAAAGCTAGCCTGCATTGTAAATGGTAATTCTGTGGTTTGCAGTTTTTGTGGATTAATCCCGAAACATGTTGACACTGATACCAAAAAGGAGACTTGATATTAAAGTAAGTTTTTATATACTCTTAGCTTGAATTCACTGTGACCTAGATAAATGCAAATAGGATTACAACCTAAAGCTCAACAAAATGAGATAATTATTGAGATCATTTTAGATACTCCATGGTCCAATTTTGGAACATAATCACATTTCAATTAGAGAACTTTGAAGTGCTTTTATGCTTTTATGAGCTAAAAGCTGTTTGGAAGAGTTCTGATCTATTAATTGTATTACACATTAAATTGAAATGTGTCTATTCTTTTTTTAAAATAATCTTTAGAACTAAACAAAATGGACGGGTTAGCATTGCTTCAACCAAAGAGTTCAGGAACAACTTTTCTTTCATTATTATTTTATTTTGTTTCTTTTAAGACTGATGTTGAAGCAACACCTCGACTCACTCAATTGGACGGTGTCCCTAGTTGTGGAAAAAGAGGCCTTAGATACTTTTTAGTTCAGTTTCTTTCCTGAACCCTGTCTGCCATAAAAGAGAGGAAGCAAAGTAATGTTCAAAGAAGGCAA
This sequence comes from Oxyrhabdium leporinum, assembly GCA_032468155.1. NCBI lineage: Eukaryota > Metazoa > Chordata > Lepidosauria > Squamata > Cyclocoridae > Oxyrhabdium > Oxyrhabdium leporinum. The sequence goes on along the minus strand of JANHFL010003660.1, from coordinate 87,283 downwards.
GTGGCTAAATTTCTGAATACAGGTAGTGCTAGACTTAACAGTTATGACCAGAATTTTCATTGCTAAGCAAGGCAGTTGTTAAGTGAGTCACATCTGATTTTATCATCGTTCTTTTCCCTTGTTTGTTAAGCAAATCACTCGGTCATTAAGCAAATCTGGCCTCCCCCCATAGACTTTGCTTGTCAGAAGTTGGCTGAGGAGGCCTCAAAGGGTGATCACATGATCCCAGGATGCTGCACTGGTTATAAATACATGCCGTTGCCAAGCACCTGAATTTTGATCACCGCAAATGCTGCAATGGTTCTAAGTGTGAGGATTGGTTATACCAGCTTTCTGGAAGGTGTTCTTGATTCTTTACTTACAACTTATGTCAGGAATGGTGTTTCTGACTGAATAGTATAACAATAGTAAGTAGTTAATTATGTCATATGCCATTTGTTTGTTACTTCTTCATGTAATAAGCAACTTGCAAATTAACACTCTCCTAATGCTTATATCTGAATACATTCTTACATGTGTTATCACTGCAATGGCATGTTAACCAGGATGAGATGTTAAATAGAGGTTTGACATTCCAAGAATTTTGGATGAGAAACTTTCTGATGTTCTAAAATTGATTTAATTGGGCTTTTTTTTTAGAACCATATGTATTTTCTGTTTGTAGTTGTATCCCTCATCTGCATTCTATGAATTGATTGAGCAAACTTACAAACATTATTTTTAAACTTTGAAACTGATAGTGCTCTTTAATCATATATCCATATATAATGTAACCAATTATTAATATAACCTTAGAAACAAAGATTCTCTTTCCGACACCTTATCACCAAAATTCTGATACAGTACTGTATATGGCTGTATGTCTTGCAATATTGGCAACATCAGTTTTGAATCCTTGTCTGTTGTATGTTGATATTCAGGATGAAGACGGTTGTGAAGATGGCATGCCTGAGGAGTTTTAAAAGATGCAGACCGCCTGATTGAAAATGATACTTCTATGTTTTATCCCATTCAGTTAGGAAAGTAAGTACAAATTAATATTTCCAACATATACATTGCACATTTATATTAGAAGTCTTTTTTATTTGTTATTATTTAGCAGGTTCAGAAGTCATTAGAATTAGAATTCTTTATTGGCCAAGTGTGATTAGACACACAAGGAACTTGTCTCTGGTGCGTAAGCTCTCAGTGTACATATTGCAGTAGTGATAGATCATTATCATAGTCATAGTAAAAATGCATTCATCATAAAACATTAGATACAACACTTAGTGATAGTCAGGGATACTAAATAAGCAATCAACATAAATCATATTAGGATACTAAGTAAACAATATAAATCATAAGATACAAGCAACAAAGTTATACAGGCAAAAAAGATAAGGAGATCGGTAATAAGGAAGTTGAGAATAATGATGGTAACGTTGCCTTTCTCAATAGTTTGACTGTTGTGGGAATTAGTTGTTTAGCAGAGTGATGGCATGAGGGAACAGCTGTCCTTGTGTCTAGTTGTTCTGATGTGCAGTGCCCTATAGTGTCGTATATTATAATCACAGATATCTATACAAGAAGACAGTTTTTGTACCATGCATGAATAACAAATTCAGTGAAACTCCTCAGACTTAGCAGTGAAATGTTCTCAAGGAAATAGACAACAGTCTCAAGAAACTGCTTCTATGCCGGTATGCAGATTTGTATCATGACAACTTCAGTTTTTTAGGAGATGTTCCCTTTAAACAAGAGGGGGGAGGGCTGCTCAAAGTGAGAGGCCTATCATTTAGTTTAATGTGTAATTTAAAGCAAATAATTCAATACAGGAAGAGTGAATTGTGAACCTACCATTATTTTATTTGCTCCTTGATTAGAGTAATATAAATAGTATAAACAAATTACACTTTGTATAATCTGTTTTAGCAGTTAACCATATAAATATTATGTACCATAAAAAAGTGAAATTAAAAAAGAGAAATGTGTGAGAATATGTATTCCAAATTTAAAAAAAACAAGAAAATTGGATTAAATAGATGAGATTATAAATTTATTTTTATGGTACTGTACTGTAAATTGATATTAGTTTAATTGATAAAAGTAAAAGTAAATAATTACAATAAAAAGCTAAAAACTATAAAACAGATACATGTATTTTGTTCATATGTGACTACTAACATTGACTCTATAGACCACCGAGTAATTGAGGCATAGGTTTATCCTTCCAATGCTGAAGAATAAGTCAGTTAGTTGTAAATAGAACAGTAAAAACCCACTTTCTTTGCCATGCAAAAGGAATGTAGTTGAAAAAAAATCTCAGAAAAAGAGCCAATTTATCGTAGTAGTTAAAGATCATGCTAAAAACCCAGAGACTCTGAGTTCTAGTCCTGCCTTAGGCACAAAGCCAGCTGATTGACCTTGGGATAGTCGCTCTCTTTCAGCCTTCGGAAGGAGGCATGGGCAAACCACTTCTTAAAAAATATTTCCAAAAAAATGAAAACTTGTCCAGGCAGTCTCCAAGAATCAGACACAATTGAATCGAAAGGGGCGGGGGATGCAGAATACTAAGTCTTATACCACAGTGGAGTTAATGCTTGCAATAACAGATGGGATTTATCTTTTAGGACAAAGCAAATTACAAATTCATAGAAATGTTTCATTTGTGACAAAATTGCAATTAAATATAAGTTGCATTTCTCCATATAGATCATGAAATGATATTTAAAGATTTCTAATTTGTTTAAAATATTAATGCTACCATTTTGTTTAGTGTAATAGAATTTTAATTTCTATCCGGTTAATTCAGCTAAACATTCTCCTTTGTTTTTCTTTTCCAGTTGCTATTGCGTCATAAGCAAATCATGATTACATTAACTGAACTCAGATGCTTAGCAGATGCCCAGGCATCATTTCACATCTTGAAACCATGGTGGGATGTTTTCTGCTATTATCTTACCATGATAATGCTGCTTGTTGCTGTCCTTGCTGGGGCTCTTCAGCTCACTCAGACTAGATTGTTATGTTGTCTTCCTTGCAAGCTTGAATTTGACAATCATTGCGCAGTGCCTTGGCATCTGATTAAAAGCAACATCAATGAATCCTTCACCTCTGCAACACCAGAAATTCATCCTCTTCAAATCCAGAATTACCTTCATAGGCAGCAGTATTCTTACATTGATGCAGTGTGTTATGAGAGAGAACTTCATTGGTTTGCCAAATTTTTTCCGTACTTAGTGCTGCTCCACACTTTCATTTTTGCAGCTTGCAGTAATTTCTGGCTTTACTACCCCAGCACAAGTTCAAGGCTAGAGCATTTTGTAGCCATACTTCACAAATGTTTCGATTCCCCTTGGACCACACGTGCCCTATCAGAAACAGTTGCTGAACAATCTGTGAGGACTGTGCCATGCTCCAAATCGAAAACATTTCTTCCCTCCCCAAGCAACATGACAGAGCTGGAGAGCAAGAGGCAATCAATGTCCTACTCACAGACTGGACTAGAAACAGCTGGAAGAGAGAGCACTTCAAATGTTCTTGACCGAAGAGAAGGGGAACAAGCAAAGTCGATATTTGAGAAAGTGAAAAGATTCAGGGTACATGTTGAGCAGAAAGATGTCATTTATAGAGTGTATCTAAAACAGATTGTGATCAAGGTCATTGTGTTCATTTTAATAATGATTTATGTTCCGTATTATTTAACCTTTATTAACCTAGAAATCGATTGTGTAGTTGATATTCGAACCTTTACTGGCTACAAGCGATACCAATGTGTTTATTCACTGGCCGAAATTTTTAAAGTGCTTGCTTCATTTTATGTTGTCCTGGTGATTTTATATGGCCTGACATGCACTTACAGTTTGTTATGGATGCTGAGAAGTTCACTTAAACAATATTCTTTTGAGAAACTGAGAGAGCAGAGTAATTACAGCGATATCCCTGATGTAAAAAATGACTTTGCCTTTATTCTTCACCTAGCAGACCAATACGACCCTCTATATTCGAAGCGGTTCTCCATATTTCTGTCCGAGGTGAGTGAAAATAAGCTGAAGCAAATTAGTCTCAATAATGAATGGTCTTTAGAGAGGTTGAAGAGCAAGCTGGTACGAAACCCTCAAGACAAAATGGAACTTCATCTTTTTATGCTTAGTGGCCTTCCAGATGATGTCTTTGAACTCACAGAGATAGAAGTTCTAACACTAGAGCTCATTCCTGAGGTTAAACTTCCACCGTCTCTAAGTCAGCTATCCAGTCTTAAAGAATTAAACATTTATCATTCAACATTAACTGTAGAATATCCAGCACTGCACTTCCTCGAAGATAATTTAAAAATTCTGCGTCTAAAATCTGTTGACATGGGAAAGATTCCACGCTGGGTATTCTATCTAAAAAACTTACAGGAACTGTATTTGACTGGATGTTATGTACCAGAACCACAGAATGGCTTCTATGGTGAGGGTTTTCAAGACCTTGTAAATCTGAAAGCAATTCATTTGAAGAACAGCCTTTCCCGCATACCTCAGGTGGTTACAGACCAATTGCCTTCACTGCAGAAATTATCTATTGACAATGAGGGGAAAAAACTGTTAGTGTTAACCAACTTGAAGAAACTGTTAAACCTGAGAATCTTGGAACTGATCAGCTGTGATTTGGAGCGCATCCCTCATTCTATTTTCAGCCTAAACTATTTGCGTGAAATAGATTTGAAAGAAAATAATCTACGAACAGTAGAAGAAATTATTAGCTTTCAGCACCTTGAAAATCTTTCTTGCCTGAAGTTGTGGCACAACAAAATATCTTACATCCCTGTGCAGATTGGTACCTTAGCAAACTTGGAACAGCTCTATTTAAATCACAACAACATTAAAAAAATCCCACCACAACTCTTTCTTTGCAAAAAGCTACATCATCTGGATCTGAGTTACAATAAGCTAACCTCTATTCCTGATGAAATCCAATATTTAACAAATTTGCAGTACTTTGCTGTGACAAAGAATCATGTAAGTAGAAGCTAATACTTCCTTTAAGTGAATTTTGTAGTATTTTTTTCAGATCTTCCTTATTGTTTCCTCTCATTTATACTGTACCTATCTTTGACTGAACTCTGATCGATGTTAATGGCCAGCAAAATACAGATGATCTGATTCATCTTCATTCAGCTGTATTGGCATTCCTTCATTTATATATTTACTTAAGGAGCATAGGGCACACAATAAGATTCCCTTGTGAACAAGAAGTGGTGTGGCAATTCAGACATTGCTAAAATATAGTTCCCAGCATCCTTCATAGTTGGGCCATGTTGGATAGAACTGCTGATAGTTGAGATTCAGCAGTCTATGGAAGACCATACATCAACTTGCCTTGATGTAAATAGGATTATATGAAGGAGTGTCTTATGGTCACACCCTTCATAGTTGGTGAGATTTCTGATTTAAAAGTGTGCTTATAAATGTAGAGGAACGACCTTGACAAAAATATGCAAGAACTGTTACTTAGGCTGAAACATTCTTCACACAGTAATATTGTGTAAAGCACAACAATATTTGGAAGTGGCTCAGGCAGACATCCCTCTGATTCACTGGAGTATAAGAAGGAGGGACAGCCCAATTTGATTTGCAACATTCTCTTATTATAACATAGCTCAGTATAGTTCTAATCTTTATGTGGACTTCATTGGCTGGTCTACCTAATAATCAGTTTGGTGTAGCGATTAAGGCCCCAGGCTAAATACCGGGAAACCATGAGGTCTAGTGTCACCTTGTGCGTGAAGCCAGCTGGATGACCTTGGCCAGTCCCTCCCTCTCTGTCCTATGAAAAAGAAGGCAGTGACCAAAGCATTTCCAAGAAAACTATAGGAACTTGTCTAGGCAGTTACTAGGAGTCAAGATTGACTTGAAGGCAACAAACAGAAGTTCCAATATGGCTTCACCCAGGTCAGCTTCAGGGTTGACACACAAACTACCTAGTACACAGGTGCCAAACTCACATCGTCACGTTGCCATCGTGATGTATTGTAACGTATTCCCCATTCGCAGAGCTGGGGTGAGCGTGGCCTGTGCGTGACGCATCCAGCCCGCGGGCCACCAGTTTGAGACCCCTGACCTAGTAGGACTGACAATTGAAGAACTAATGTTGCTCCCTGTGTATTTGAAAGGATGCTGTTCTAGAATGCTGTGTCTTTTTATATCACTTGAAGGTTTCATGGTCTGAACTTCTGATCCAAAGTCTACAGTTGTAAACAAACTGTATTAGTAGTAGTGCATCGCAAATTATACAAAATTATGTGCTTGTTTTGAAAATATACAGAATAGCATTTCCAAATCTTACTAATATTCATTGGAAGGAATGAGTTACAGGTGCAGAAAAGAAACATTTATTTTTAAAAAAAATGTGGTAATGAAATCTCAACTCTGGTACTTACAAGAAATTCTCTTTCATTGAAAGCTTCTTTTTTTTTAGCAAGTGTTTCAATTTAAGCTCAAATCTTAATAGCCAGTATCCACGCATTTTCTTTTTCTTTTTATCCTCTCGTGCCTTTGCAGAAGCCATTTTGTAAAATCAAATTACCCCCTTCTGCCTTCAGTTAGTATTCCCTAAGGAATATGAGAAATATTCCATATGAGTAAGTGATACTTGCCCATATTTTAGAGATTTGTAGCAGACTACTAAATGGTTTAGTTCATTGCAGGTCTTTGTTTGGAAATAGGCTTTAAAAAGTGAATTAACAGAATCCAATCTGTTGGATCTTGAAACATTATCCCGGGATGCTAGTTAATGAACAATTACATGAAATGCTGACTATTTAATGAGCCTTGGTGGTGCAGTGATTAGAATGCAGCACAGCAGGCTACTTCTGCTGCCTGTCGGCTGCCTGCAGTTTGGCAGTTCAAATCTCACCAGGCTCAAGGTTGATTCAGCCTTCCATCCTTCCGAGGTGGGTAAAAGGAGGACCCAGATTGTTGGGGCCAATATGCTGACTCTGTAAGCTGCTTAGAGAGGGCTGGAAAGCACTGTGAAGAAGTATATAAAGTGCTATTGCTATTGTGGAATTTATTTAAAAATATACATTTGATTAATATGATTTATACATCTTTTGAAAGAGGAAAGAAAGTATGAGTCCTGTTATAATTTGAGGGCATTCCTTATACTAAGTTTGCACGGAATATTATTAAGGACTGATATACAAATTGAAAACAACTTTTTATTGTTTCTTTTAGATTGAAGCACTTCCTGATGAATTATTCCAGTGCAAAAAGCTACAGCACCTTCTTCTGGGACATAACAGCCTAATGTACTTGTCCCCTCGAGTTGGTGAGCTTTCCAACCTTGTTCATCTGGAGCTCAAAGGAAACTATCTGGAGTTACTCCCTGCTGAGCTAGAGGAATGTATTTCTCTGAAACGGAGTTGTCTAATTGTAGAAGAATGCTTGTTGAAAACACTTCCCCTTCGAGTAACAGAGCATATCCAGATATGCTTGGACAAAGTTTGAGATTGAGAAAAGTTGCGTGCATGTGGACAAAATCATGGTTCAAAGAAACATATAGACGAAAGAAGAGAAATACAGGTTTGCCCACTAACTTCAGTTTCCTGATAATAAATCAACATTAAAATCCTAAGCAGAAATGTAGACCTGGCAAGTAACTACATGCATTTCATTCAATCCTGAAATTAATGTGCAGAAAATTAAGTGGTTAATCAGTACTTAAGTGGCCAAGATTGAATAACATTTTCAGCTCTAAAAAAAGTTTTTCTTTTCTTTAAATGGCAGTTCTTAAATAGTTGTAAGGACCAACTAATACATTTTTTCATATCTTTTACTGTTGGCACATATATAGAGGGAAGGAGAGACTATTCTTGAAAGCTTCCCTATACAAAATCTGTTTTAGAACGAAATGTTCACTTTTGTTTTTGAAATATAGGAGTGCTTCCCCACATAGGCATAATGAAATTTCATTGGGATGCTATGAACTATGTCCAGATTATGGTACCAAAATTCATGTAATCCAGACTCCCAATAATTTTTGCTGCTTTAACACTGGAGTTAATTATGTATACCTAAAGGAAAACAACTGGACCTGATATAAAGTAAAATCAAATCTTGGAGAACTATGCAAGTGGTAAAATTCAACATGCCACTTTTTTTTTAACTATACTAATATATTGCTTGCTTTCATTAAAAGAAAAAAGGCTACCGCTTTAATTTTGAGCAACAATAGATATGTAATATGCAATATAGAGGGTCTCCTTTCTTTTAAAAACCTGGCTATGTTTTTTTCTCCCCAATTTTCTGGCCCACCATACTAAAGATTTTAAAGATGTCCCTCAATTGACAAGTAATTGTAGAAATAGCATTTTAAGCACTTAAGAATATAGAGTGTATGAAAAGCAAAATATTTAATGAAAAGCACATGAATGCACAAAACCTATATATTTCTCTCTTGTTCATAAATGTCCTTTGAAAAACTAACATAAGGAGGAACTTTCCTATAACCTCATTCTTTATTTTCACTAAAACAGGAGGAAGATTATTTACCCCTGTAAAGCTGAGTCCTAACTAATATTTTCTAACAGAGTAAAGAACTAGGAGAATTTCTTTGATAGCATATTGAGTAGCAAAGGAGGACAGGAGGAAAAATGAAAACTGATCCTTTTAACACACTGTTTTTCCTCCTTGGCAAATTGAAAGTGAGTGGATTTCAACTCCCAGAATTCTCAGCAATGGCTATTCTGGCTATGCAGTTCTGAGAGTTGAAATCCATATACCTGGAAATTGCAAAGGTTGGAAAACTCTAGTTTAACAGAAACCTCTATTAGACTTAAGTTTTTTTCTGCGAATGGAAAAGCAATTTCTGTCCACAGCAGGAAACTCGGGATTCAGGTCGTGCTTATTTTGAATGCATTTCAGTCTTGTTTGGGCACATCATCTTTATTGTGGCTGTGGTGCTCTATGTGTGGGGGTGGGGGAGGGATTTTGGCTTATGTTGTAAAAAATACAGTAACTTGTTCGCATGCTTTCAGAGAAAATGAATCTTTTACTTATGTATGATATAGTTTTATAATCCACTATCTTCATCATGTGCCCAATTTTGTGGTTGAGTTGAATGAGATACTGGAAATGTTGTTTCTTTTTATAAATTTTTGATTGCTTCTTTAAATGCAGCACGCTTGTTTTAATGATGCCATAAATTTGAGTTATTTATAAAGTGAAAATTTCTCAATGTTCATGTTATGTCCATCCGAAAAATTACATTCCAAAGAACTTTCAGAGTAACTCTCAGGGAACACACACATGTGTTGTCGTTTCATGGGTTTGAAGCAACTCATATTTCCCAAGTTTTTTTAGTTAAAGGTACAATTTATTATACAGGTATCTTTTTTCCAGTAATTTTATTAACGACAATAAAAGATGATACAAAGTTAAAAAAGTAAAGAAAGAAAAAAGTGCAAGAAAATGAAAAAGCAAGAAGCATCTCCCTTTTTAACAAAGCAACTTTCTAGCCTCATTACAAATATATAAACAGTTTCATAAACATCTCTCCTTCTCTTAAATTAACAAATATAAAACTCTTCAGCCCATAGCCCAACTTAGTAATAGGCAAATCAAATAAGTAACATCTTTTTAACCAATTTATCAGTAAAAAGTCCAAAAAGAACTATAAACTATTAAAATTAATTAACATATATAAAGCTCAATGTTTCACATCTCAACCATTAGTTGTAAAGACAACCCTACATTAAAGTGTAAAAAAGTCTAATTCCAACACAATATACATTTCTCCCATTTAAAATGTCAGCAATTTCAGAGAAAACTACCCCAAATAGCAACATTATTATACGCATGTATAGATGCTAAGTATCCTAGACTACCTTGGAACAAATCATATCAATCTTTTGGAAACTAGCAATAGATCTTCTGGTACCTTCTACCAGTCACAAGATAGAATAGTTCATCTCACATTTCTTGTCCCGGGGAGCATAGGTAACAAACACTTTCAATGCCACCTGACCTAAAGACCTGAGATACATCTTTCCCTCCATTCAATACCTTCCTGAGGCTAATAGTTTCATCCTCAGACTATTTGAAGCCAAAATGTAGAACTGATTCTGCTAGCTCTGATTTGGGCTAATGGATCCTGGCCATCAGTTCTAGTCACCTTGTCAACTTGCCATCCATTAAGCTAAGTTGTTTGCAGAGATGGGCAGCTATAGAAATCAAATAAATGAATAAATGAATGAACAACAAAACAAGTTGCTTGGCATCATCAGAGTGGCTAAGCCGTGGGTGTCAAACTCCTCGTGTCACTCTTCCTGACTATGATAAAATAACAAAATTATCCAAATTGATCAAGAAATTCTTGAGGTGGGCTGTTATTAAAACCATCAGTTATCCATAGGTATCTTTCGGGAGACTTCTATTAGAACTAATACTTAGAAACCTTCAGTCATTCTTTGTTCAAACTCTTGCATGAGTTGTCCTCAGAAAACCAAATTTGGAAAGGAATGGAATTGGAAATAGTCATAATAATACAGCTAGGCAGACTTCTGAAATAGATGCCAGATGAGCCATCAAAATCTACATAAATAAAACAAGACTTTACAATCTCAGACAACATTCTGGTTGACTTTCAACATTGATATTTCAGCCTCAAAGCCTTCCTAATCTGATTTCCAAGTGAATTGAGGCATATATCAAACTAGTCAGTGAGATTCAAGATAAGTCTGCCTCATGGGGATGGCACACTCCATAAGCACAGCTAATTCAACCACCCTTGATACTAGGGACTCCCTGGCACATAGGGATAGGAGGTAATCCTTACAGAGCACCTCAACTCTTGTGCCTTGGTCAAAGCATCTTTCAGCAGGAAAGTACCCCCAAAAATAATATCCAGCAAGAACTAGGCCCTCTCCAGATACTCAGATCCTGTAACTTTGGTATATGCCACTTTACATTATTCTTGGTCTACTATAGGAAAATCTATTGGACTTGCCATGAAGGTCCTTCTTTTATTGTGTAGATCAAGCATCCAGCCTAGTCAGGCACTGACAAAATCTGTAAATTGGAAGGAGTTTTAATGTCTCTCCTGTATTCCTGACATTTCAAGCGTTGTTACTCGGAGCCCTTTTTTCTGACTTGTTATTCCAGAAGAAGAACTGTCTCCTTCCATAAGAAGCAATTTCAGGCAGCTTTTGAACCCTACCACTAGTGTAAGTCTGAAGGAAAATACTGTACTCATTTTAAACCCACGCTATCTCTGCTGTAGAAAAAGGACCGTGATGTACCATTCTATGTACCATTAAAAAAAGGTTTTGTTTGTTTGTTTTAAGAAGAGTTATCTTAATATTGAAAGATGATGAATTGTATCTTGAGAACATTTTCTAAGGTTATCATGAATGTGATGTTCCCTGTTTGAAATAAGCCTGTCTTTTTACATTGTGTTTCACCAAAAATAGCTTTGAACATTCTCTCCATCCAGATACTTATCTTCTAAAGAAGCTTTCTCCATCCTGATGCCTTCCAAATGTTCTGGATTTCCATCTCCTGCCAACTACCATTAGCTAACAAGCTAAAGATTTTGAAATCCAACTCATTGGGAAGACTCTGAATTAGAGAAGAGCGAAATTGTGTTTTGAAATAAATAGCAGGAACACTAATGTAAAGAGTTCCTTTTGCATTCATAAAGAAATTGTGGTAGATAAGAAAGTTTTTGAAAGTAGCATTTCCTGACTCACCTCATGTGTTTGATTACAAATCACCAACACTCTTAATTGGTACATGCCGAATGATGAGAGTTGTAACTGATCACATTTAAAAATTACAAGCTTGGAATTTCCATTTTTAAATGGAAATTAATAACACTTCTGAAAATAAGACATTTTTAAAAGCTGTAGGCAAGATATGTAGAGATAAGTGCATGTAATAAAACTTCAAACAAATTAGCATTTTAATATTTGTTGCAAAATATGGTTCACAAAAGGCAAGAAATTGAAAAGGCTGGTAATTCTAGCCTTAACGGATGCCACAGTGTGCCTTCTGGATTTCTTTTGTGCCCCATTCCTCCAGTAGCAGAAGTGACCTATAAGTATTTTTAATATCCAGTCTGTTGCTTTTCATCATCACACTATTTATGTATTAGAAGGAAATTCTGCTGAGAGCAAATGAACTACTTGTTAAATTCTCCTTCATGATTGTAGTATAAATAAGCTTAAACCATATTTGTAGATAGCACTTATTTTATACTGTACACCATGATGGTTCAGTAATGCTGCTGGGCTGTGGGAGGGCTTTGAATATGATCTTGCATATGTTGACCGATTTGTTGAGAATAAAATTTGAATAAATAATGGATAAATGGATAAACATCAGTTATCTTGTCCATGTTTCATTTCTCAATTCTATTTTTTTTTAAATTGTTAAAGGAGCAGAGGTTATATACATTTATAAATATAGAACATTTTTTGTTAGTTATAAGCACTATCCAGCTTATAAGCACTCATATCTGCGTTGTGGAACCACTGGATCCAAAGATTTTTCATCTTTGCTTCTGGTTGGATAGCACTGCCCCAAACACTTTCAGAGGGCAATCCAGGGATCCTTCTAGAGTCACCAGTTCCTCATCAAAGAGCAGGTGGCCATGATTGTGCTGATTGTGCCCATTCCTGGATCAGAAGGTCTTTCTTATGGTTACTCGTGCTTTAAGTCATCCCATAATCGATTACTAATACACTACACAGAGCTGTCCTTGGTGGCCATTCAGAAGCTTCATCTGGTCCAAAATGTGGTAGCATAGGTGGTTATGGGAATACTTCCTATGCTCATATAACACTAAGTTCTATGCTCGTATAACACTGTGCATAAGATGCACAGATCACTTGCAAGACTGGTAGGATTAGCATGTTCTGGGTCCCCTCACCTCCGCCCCCTCTCAATATTTGGCTGGCTCTGTCCCTCCCTTTCCTCAAATACCAAGTCTGGGAATGGTGTGACCCATTGGATGATATTTCCCCCAGCATTTTATATGTTTCTGTTGTGGTTTTAGCTTTTGAATGGCTTTTGAATATGATTTTTGTGGAGCCTATTGTTATTGAAAAATGTATGCTACCCTGAATCATATGCTGAGTGGGGAAAGAGGAAAGGAAAGACCAGTGCTTCATTTTATAAGCCAATTATTTATTTCAAGATTTTGTGAACATCTATGCTTCTCTCTATTTCCATCTATTGGTATAACAATATTATTAACATCATACTGTATTTTGTAGCACTTTAATTTCTAAGCCTTTGTTTTTGTTCATCTTAAATATTGCTGCACTGGTTTTGTCTTAATGTTCCCACTCAGGAAAAAGAAATTCAGATTTTAATACATGCAGAAAACCATATATGGAGTTCTTTTGCACCTTTCATGTTTTTGTCCTGAACGTTGCATCTTAGCTTCTACCTGAAACGTAATAGTCGGACAATTGACAGAGAACTCTTAATTGTTTCTGTTCTTTTTGATTTGTATTGCATTTTTTATTAATCTTTCTCCATTTTGGGCCTTAATAACCTATTAATTGGAATAGATATTAGTTTTTCATTGATTGAAAGATTAATAAAGGAATGGTGCAGACAATCTGCGATCATCCTTTTTCATCCTCCCAAAATCACTAATAAGATTTTTTGTTTTTTAAGTAGATAAATGTTGTGTACTCCTTAGGTTGGGTGGGGAAATCCTGTGTCACTTTCCTACCCACTGCACTTGTCATCTTGTAATTTTTTTTAATTGCTCCTTAATTTAGTTAATTGCAAAAGCTGAAAGATTTTAGATTAAGAGAGGAACTTTTCTTTACAGTACTCCAATCTCGATATATCTCCCCTGGATTATCCTAAACTCTTAGCATGTCATCAGGCTAACAAAAGACAATCTCATAATATTCTGAAACACCAATAAATGGATGATAATGGGTTGTCACATGAGATTTCCATTTGTTGATTCTGCCAAATTCAGCAGATATTATTAATGTTGGTTAAATATACAGTCTTGTACTACACACTGTCCATCAGACTTGTCCAATTGACAGCCTCTGGGCCACATGAGGTCCTGAACAGCTAGTAATGTGTGCTCACAAGATCATTTTCTTCAAAAAATGAAGTTTGTTATGTATATACAGTAGCTATATTATATATTTTATATGCAGCCAAGGCAATTCTTCTTCATTTAATGTGGACCAGGCAAGCCAAAAGGTCGGACACCCATGCTGAGAACAATGCTAATTTTGAATCACTTTTCCCAAACAAGTCTGAATGTGATTAACTCTGAATGTATGTGAGCTAGAAAGAATATGAATGCTTCTATTGAGACAGAAAGTGCATAGAAACTTTAGAATTTCCCACCACCCCCGCAATTCCTTATTGACTTCGAAAACTTGGATCCCTGAAGCTCTTTGATTATTTGATTGCCACATACAAAAATCTTAACACAAAATCATACATTCTGTTACAAAATGAAATAAAAGTAGATATTTAATCTGAAAACACAGCTTAAATTACAACAAAGTGCAAAGATTAAACAGAAATAAGTGACACCACGCAGAATGCCTATGTCCCATGTATTATTTTTCATATAAGCAATTAATTATTTCTCTTCTTCCCTTTTCCAATTTCCTTCCCTATCAATATTTGAATATGAGAAACAAATTATTATGAAATAATGTTTAAGTTGTTACAAAGCAGATCGCTGCTATAAATATGTGTCAGCATTTACTATACATTTATGTTGATTTTTAAAAATACTATTAATGAAACAATGTGGTCATTAATACAACAATTTTAAAATCTCCATTAACAACATTTATATAATCTGTTTTGTAAAACATCTTTTCCAGGAAATGCATCACTTTTCATGTAAATTGAAAACATGTGAAGCCTTTTAAATTTAAATCATCAACAATTCCTGTTCGTTGCCTCATGTTTGCTTTGGCTTAGATGTTTGTGGGTTTGATTTTATTTGGGCTTTTAATGCATCACATTAGGTCAAATATGATGCAAGCAAGCTTTGCTATCAGAGAAATCATTTGTTTATGTTCAACCAGAAATGTTGAAATTCTGTATAAATATTTATTTTTCATTTTTACTAAAATTGCTGCAGTGTAATGCAAGCTCATGTTTCCTTTTTCCCTTCAGACGAGAGAAAAATGTATTTGAAGCAGCCATCATACGGAATCCTACTTCAAATTATATTTGTCCATAATTTGCGTAATTTGTATACATAAATGCATTTAAAAGTGTCTATTGGCAGAAGACACTGAATGCCCTTCATCAAATACTCAGTGATTACACTGTTGCTTTTTTATTTATTTATCAAATGTATTGTCTGCCCATCTTACCACAGGGTAACTGATTGGTGCTATCATTCTTCCCTGACATATTTGCTTTCAAGTATGTGTTATACTTTCTGCCAGGTAAAATAGACACTTATAAATAAAAATAACAACAGAATAAAAAACTGTACCGCTAAAAAGACGCCAAGAGGTACCTCTTTGTATTATATGTGCAGATGTTCATGATCATTATTACACCCTCCTGCGGCACTCCATATTTAAACTCACAAGAAAGCAACCAAATGCTCTTCTGAATTGTGATTGTGTCTCGATTGTCTTAACAGGAATGAAAAAAATGTCTTTAAAATCCCAACTTTTCCACTGGGCTGCAATCATTTTCCTTTATTGAGCATTCTTTAAAAAAATTCTTGTCCTGATTAGCCTTGGGGTAAGAAAACCAAATTTTAGAAATATGACAACTTGGTATGTCCAGACTCCCTACTTTAGGAAGTTCTGGGTGTTTAGAAATAATCCCTTATCAAAGAAAGAACAAAAGAAAGAAAGAAAGAAAGAAAGAAAGAAAGAAAGAAAGAAAGAAAGAAAGAAAGAAAGAAAGA